>JAJAGP010000756.1:239235-303803 GCA_025084515.1 Ancistrus triradiatus | reverse complement strand
CAGAGCCAGCTCTGGCCCGGCTTGGCAGTCAGTGTGCTTTCTGTTTGTTATAACAGTGAAATGACACCGCTCTACCCAAAGGCAATATACACTACAGTACAGTACAGCATATTATTAGCCTATGAATACAATAAGATGGAGTGTAATAAATAATATAATTAATGAAATAATAGATTAACAATAGTACACATAGTTTATGTAGTATAAATAGTAACATAATGGAAGTATAATACAGCATATAAAACAGTGAATACTATATTATACAACTATTATATTACTATTTATACTGCATATACTATGCACTATTGCAAATCTATTGCTATTATTGTTTGATTATATTATTATTCATTAGACTAGAGTCAGGCATGTTTTCCTATACAATCTATGGAGGATTATGAGAAGTTGTCAAGACCAATACTGCGGCGTCTAGGTATATTATGCTTACGGTTTAGAGACTTTTATTTTGAAAGACTTTTATTATGTTATTGTCGCTCTACACTGAGGGGGGGAGGGAGGATCACGTTAGATGACAGAGGCTGGTCGTAGGAGAAATGGCTAGAAGTGATGGAAGTGCTTATTTCAGGAGATCCAATCTCTTCTGGATAATAACTATAACTCTGTCTATGGGCTATTATACAGTAAGTTATTTATTTATTTATTTTGACCAACAATGCAAGCAGAAATAATTGATCAGTTACTACCATACATTACATGAATAATGCACGGATGTTTGTTTCTCTGTAACACAATTGATTAGGTATTTATTATTGATACTAGCAGCAGCCCGTGGGTCAGACTAAATATGAATAATACATAGCTGCGGGGCAGTTAATAAAGGTAGCAGGGTTGTTTTTAAAGCAGAGATCAGTTAAACAGCACTCGTGGGTTTTTATCTAGTAGCAGCAGATAGGCAAGCTCAAAGTCTCTCTGAGTTCAGTTGTCAGATAGTGACCATGAAAGTCATGCAGGTTTAAATGTTGCCCATAGCAGAGTTATGCTGCAACATTTAAACCATGCTGTTGATGTAAATGTACACAATACCAGCCAATGACAAGAACTACACAAATGAGCTGCACAAATGAAATCATAAACAGGTTGTCAAACAGGACTTTGACCGAAATGGACGTTGGCTGGACATTAGTACAGTACATTATTTGCACATAGTGTTTTATTTTAAATACAAATGAAAACACAATATGAAAAATGCAGTACAGAAGCTTCTTTACATTACAGTAATTCTTTTCTTTGTATGTATTATAAAATATGGAACATTTACTGATAACAAAACTGAAAAGACATGTTGTTTTCTGCCTTCAAGACTGATTCTTTTCCTCTGAGCAGGTGCCCCAAGGGTTCACTTGTACTAGTTTCTGTCATTCGGGCGCAAATTATTCTTTCATTTATTAATTTTCTTGTCCACGTAAACCTAGTCAGGGTCACGCGAAACCTTGTGCCTAGTCGGCAGCACAGGGCGTCAATCCATAGGGCACATACACACTAAGGGCATTTTAGAAACACCACTTAGCCTATACACTATACACATGTCTTTGGAACATGGGAGGAAACAGGAAGACCTGGAGAAAACCCACGTGGACTACGGGGAGGATATGCAAACTACACAGGCGAAGTCTGAGATCGGGATTGAAATGGGGACATTGGAGCTGTGAGACGACCACACTAACCACTGCGCCACTGTGCCGCCCCAGACATGAATTAGATGTATATAAGACAGAGTTTTATTTCCTATTATAATTCTTAAGACCTCAGACATTAAAGCGAACGGACATCGGATGGACCTGTATAAGCAATATGATTTAGAAAACAATAAATACAAACACAGAGGTTTAACCATGAAGAGAGCATTTAATAGTTGGAAGGTGGTGGTTGCAAATTTTCATGCTTGGCTGTTCCACTTTTAACCACTTAAAAACAGAAGTTCAGAAGAAGGTGAACTGCACAAGTGTCTTCATGCTGGACTTGCTTGTTCTCCTGTATAATTTTCATAACAAAGGGATCAAAGGCTCACAGGGCCCCTGTCTTTTGGGGCCATTGTAGCCTATAGTGATTTTCTACTGGGCCTTTGAATGTTTGTATGGCATTGTTTGGTCAGTGAGTCTGTTCTGGAAGAGTACACTGATTCACCAGCAACATAGAACTACTGCAGATCATATAGAAGTGATTAACACTTTTGATCACTAATATTTATCCACTGTGTCATATGTAGGATGCATAATACAAGGGATGGTGCAGATTTATGTGTCCAAAGCTGTAACTGCAAAACTAATATACAGTGGAGGCCAGAGTCTGAGGCCACTAGTAAATGCTTTTAGGATCTTTGTGGAGAAGGATTCATACTACATCAGGTTAATGACCCAGAATCAACTTAAAAGTCTTGCAATAATTATTTGAAGACCTCTCTCAACTGACCTAAACCCCACTGAGAGTTTACTGGGGCACTGGAGGAGAGAGAAAGTCAAACATTCAGTAAAGTCACAATATGCCCTTTGGAATATTGGAATCATGCTGGGATAACATTGATCCTCAGATTTTGAAGCTTTTCGAGTTTGTGCTGTGCTTTTCGAGTCTAATGCACGCTGTCATTACAGCAAAAGGGGTGGAACATACCAAATGCTAATAAAATAGTGAACTATTTGGAATATCGCAATATGCATTATATCACAATGTATCGTGACATAATCATATTGTGACCCGTATATCATGATGTATCGTGAAGTCCTTGCCAATACCCACCCCTCTGACTATATTTATAATAAAGAAAATCTAATAAATTTGAAAAAAATGCACAATAGAAGTCTTTTCAGTAATGGTTCAGTGTGCCTCCATAGATTACATAGTAATAAACAGTAAGTTTACAATAACAATTAATAATATGCTATATGTGACATTATTACGACATGTGATTGTGATGTCAATGTGACTATGACATGTGATTGACAGAATATACACCAGTGAAGCACCTAGCTCTCACAAAGACAAGTAAAAAATATTGCAAAGATTATTGTTAGGTTTAGGTAAAGCATTCTGTAGTTTCAGTACACAGCCAATGGAAGAATATATATACAGTGTGACAGAGTGGGAGAGCAAGAGGGAGAAGAGAAATGATGAGCTTAGAACGATTTATTTAATGTCTGATCGATGGTATAGTAACCATTCACTCAGCAGCGTAGTTCAAAACCCTTTCTGTGATGATGCCCAGCTCAGATCATGCATTATTCATTTGTGTAAGGTCAGGAATCTGGAAACAAAGGACATGAATGAAAGTCATAGTGAAATAATAGGCAGTCCACAGCAGACCTGAGGTCAGTATATGCATAGAGGCTTTGCTTTGTGAAAAAGAGTTGCATGGAAAGCCGGTTAAAACATGGAGTTCAGACCCATCCCATTTTACCCCACTCCTCTTGGTGTTTGTGTGTCCATGGGGATAATGAGTGCACTCTGTACAATGGTACACTTATGTAGTAGTGTACAGGTGTTTATTTAAACTGGTACAGTACATTTATTAATTAGATAATTTAGTTTCATTCTTACATATAACATATAGGCTCATGGGTCCCTTTTTGAGTCTTTGTACTCCCGAGGTTTCTTTCTTGTAACTTTTTGGGAGTTTTTCCTTGCCATTGTCACCCTAGGCTTGCTCAATTTGGGATTGGCCTCAGATATTAGAAGATTTTCGAACCATAAAGCGCACGGGATTATAAGACGCAATATCAACGATCGGCTGCTAACGGGTATATTTTCATACATAAAGCGCACCGGGTTATAAGGCGCATGAAATGAAACAAAACTCTTAAGTTCCGTCGGAAGCTCAGTTTGGTCTTTACCTGGCGCAGGGCGTCTTCTTGCTTCCTCCACCTCCGTACCATTGATTCGTTAATGTTGAATTCTCTCGCAGCTGCTCTATGTCCATGTTGTACTGCGTGACTGATAGTGTTGTGTTTGAAATCCGCTTCGATAATGAATGAATGAATGCACGTACCCTAATGCTGAAGCACATACCGTATTACTCCGCGATGATGCGCACTACAGTTGGCGTAAGCTTCGTAATTTACCAAGGCCGTGCTAAAACATTTTGACAGATATATGAGTGCCATGTACCATCTACAATCGGTTCTAGGTCAGAAAGCACAACCAGAATTAATTCATACATTAGACGCACCGCATTTTAAGGTGCACTGTCGATTTTTGAGAAAGTTAAAGGATTTTAAGTGCGCCTTATGGTCCGAAAAATACGGTAATATTGTAAAGCTGCTTTGAGACAATGCTCCATTGTAAAAAGTGCTATAGAAATAAATCTGACTCTGACTTTATTAAGTCAATGTGGTGAGCAAGTTACGCGTCTGTAGTATTTACTATTTTGTAATAAATGTTTAGGGGAAAAACTGTTAGCCCAGGCTTTGTAAGCAGAATGAAACAAAGATGTGGACTAGAAACATCCAGACAATACAGTTATACAACCTCAAAAGTTGTGTGAGCAGGTCCAAAAATGTAAATGTATAGCAGATAGTCCAACAAATGTAGGGGCTTCCATTGTAACAAGTAATGTGTTGTAATTTTATCATTAATAAATGATTCACCGTCTTATAATTCCATTTTAATTGTGTTGGTTTACTGTAAACACCCAAAGTCTCATTATTCAGTAATAATTAAGTATGTGGTAGGCTTTTTGACTTAAAATAGGCTTGAGTATTAACATGTGACCAAACTATATATAGTAACAGATGATTATAGTAACAATGATATATATATATATATAATTGTAATGGGTTGTAATGTGATATCATTGTATATCTTGTAACTCACTTAACAACACAGTTTAAGTAAAGTAGAAAAAAAAAACATGAAGGTTTATAGGCTTTTTTGAACTTTTTAAATAGGCTCTGAGTAAGTATTACATGTGACCAAACTTACATATAGTAAACAGATGGATATGGGCATGAATGCTGTAAAAGGTAGGTGAAATGTAGCCCTACAAGGAAACAGACGAGACTGGCCCTGGGAATCTTGATTTCTGAAGTAATGCCAATTTTTTCAGTAGAACAAGCATGTCCAGCCTGAAACGGTACCAGACGTTTGTGCAGTTACTATTTGTATAATCTTGTGCACTAGAGTATCACCATGATTGTATGATTGCATTTGTATAATTCAGTGGGTCGTATTCTGGCCACAAGCAAATCCCCCTTATGACAGGCCTGGGCCCACTTGGTTCTTTCACAAAGTTATCTGGTGAAGGACTATTAACATCATCTTGTAACAAGGGGTGAGTGGAATCTATCAGTACACATGCGGGACAGGCCTGCTATGTGGAAAGTGTGATTGTGTCATCATGCTGAGTGTTTCAGATGGTGGCTCGCTTGGACTTGTTCATGCCATAGAGTCCCTGTTGGGGGGGGGGTCGCTAAAATTATGCAGGTAAGAAAAATGGCTTTTAGTGTAGCATATTTAAACAGCCAGAAGGTTACTAAAAAGAATTTACCGTATTTTTCGGACATAAGGCGCACTTAAAAATCCTTTAACTTAAACTCTCAAAATCGACAGTGCGCCTTTCCTTTAAAATGCGGTGGCGTCTAATGTATGGAATTAATTCTGGTTGTGCTTTTCTGACCTAGAACCGATTGTAGATGGTACAACGGCGCTCATAAATCTGTCAAAAATGTTGTTAGCACGGCCTTGGTAAGTTACGAAGCTTACGGCAAAAGTACGTTAGTGCGAGCATAGCTGAGTAATACAGGTATTGTGCTTCAGCATTAGGGTACGTGCATTCATTCATTTCATTTTCGAAGGGGATTCAAACTCAACGCTTCAGTCGTTCACGCAGTACAACATGGACATAGAGCAGCTGCGAGAGAATTCAACATTAACGACAATCAATGGTACGGAAGTGGAGGAAGCAAGAAGCCGCCCTGAGCCAGGTAAAGACCCAAACTGAGCTTCCGACGGGAACTTAAGAGTTTTGTTTCATTTCATGCGTCTTATAACCCGGTGCGCTTTATGTATGAAAATAGACCCGTTAGCAGTCGATCATTGATATTGCGTCTTATAACCCGGTGCGCTTTATGGTCCGAAAAATACGGTATGCTCAGCATTAAATTTAAAATGTCTTTCATGAACATGAAACTGTTTTAAAATAGTTAAAAATGTCTCAAATTACATTGTAAATATGAAACAGAAATAACAGAAAAAATGAGTTTTATTAGTTGTATTTGGTAACTTTAGGGGTGGGACGATATGGTAAAAATATTATATCATAATATTTAAGACATTTTCATGACACGATATTTATGACGATACATGTGATCGCAGAAATAATGCATCAATAGGGACAGATTCTTAAAAGCTACTATTCAAATATACGTTTCATTCAAAATGTGCTGCACTTCTTCCAATTAAACAGGACTAAGTACCCTCTTTATAATGAAACATGCAGTCAGTGTCCTTTAAGCACTGCCGATATACTCCTTGATATGCTCAAAAAACATATTGTTTATTATAATAACAAAATGTTTCATGTTGCCATAAAATATTGTCACATTGCCCACCCCAAGGTACCATATCTGTGTAGTCAGTGTGTAATGAAGTAGATCATGTAGTGAACAGAATGTGTTCCAAATTGCGTTCTATTGCACGCTACTCATACTGAATCTTTCCAAATGTAGTATGTAGAACCATAATTCTCTCACTCACTTCCCATACCTGCTTAATCCAATTAAGGATTCTGCTGGGGAGTTCAGGGCAGAATGCAAGGTGGAAACTGACCCCTGGACAATTTAGAGATTCAGCTTGACCTTAAGCATGTCTTTGGAATGTGGGAGTAATCTGGAGTACAAGGTGTAAACTCAAGTAAACATTTGGAGAACCAGGCAGACACTTGATTTTCATTATTTCCTATGGGAAAATTTCTGCCTCATTCCTGTACACTCAAAAACTCATTTACTTTCAATTATGGCAGTGCTATAAAGTGGTGCAGGGGACTCTCTGATTGGCTTAGCAGCTTCTTTGTGGATTGCATGGGACTTTGAATCTTTAATGTGAGCAGGCAGGCATGTTCTCTGCTGTCTCTTGTCATGTTTTTGTTAGAGCGAAGTGCTACAGTTTTAAATAATCAATCTTTCCTTCATCATTACCACCCAATAAAATTAAAGTTTAGATTACTCACAGATAGGGGGCTGCATGGTGCTCACATGTTAGGGTCAGTCGCCTCCCAGCTCCAAGAGCCCCGGTTCGATCCCCATCCTCGGACTCTGTGTGGAGTTTGCATGTCCTCACGTGTCTGTGTGGGTTTTTACTCTGGTTTCCTCCTCCCACATTCCAAAGACTTGCATTAAGTTTATTGGTGGGTCTAAATTGACTCATGACTACTGTCTTGATAAAACATTGTGAATATATATAGCCATTGATGCTGATAACAATGTTAAACAAAACTAAAAAAAAAACCATAAACAAATGCACATCTAGAGGGGATGTGGAGATGTGTTAGTAGAGACAAGAAGTCATTCAGAACATCATCTACTTTTTTACTGCTTGCCATTTGTTATAGTGGTTTGGATGACGAGGTTAGGGGATTTTAAAATACCCCATATTTTATATAGGAGTTCGAGCTTCTGATCCCATGATCTCATCCAACTGAAAAACCCCTTGCACCTAATTAATTTGTGGGACAATTAAACTACTGGTCCTGTAATACATCTCATTACCTGGTAACCACACGCCACATTGTACTTTCTATTTACATTAAACGACTAATTCTCACTGTTTACCATATTACCTAGTGTTATTACTGGGCAATATGTGGTATTGCCATTGTGATCACACCAACTGCAAAGTGGACAGCATTGTTGTCTATTTGCCACATGGGGGCAGTAGAGCAGTATTTTTTTTCTTGGTGTTGTTAAATGTTTCTCTTAACCATTGTATATGGTGTTTTTACTCTCTGCAGTGATAAGGTATCGTCAACCCACAACCCGCCTTCTGTGGTTCGTTCAGACCTTCGTGTCGGCTTTGCATCTTTAGAGTTTTGCTGGGTCAAATACAAGGCAGGCAGGGGACCGCAGCAAACAGCACTGAATCTCTAACACGGAACATTATTTTCAAGGGACCACATTTAGATAATTTCCCCCCCAATTTCAAACAGGGGTAAATATCTACATTATTTCGTAAAGAGCTTATTCCAATGTGAAAACTACATTCCCAGGGATTGTTTGTGTAACACAGTATTGATTCTGGAAACCACAGCACTACCTCCTACAAGCCTTACTCAAAGTGCTGACATAAGAAAAGGTACCAGAGGAGGAACAAGTTTGAATGTTATAATCAATGATTTTTTCATAAAAAACTACTACAAGATATACAGATTATATTATTTCTTGATTGTCACCCTTAAGGCTGAGAACCCTTTTTACAGGAATAATAAATGAGCCTCACACAAACTATGTAGATTTCAGGTACCACCAGTCAGCTTCTCGCTTCTTATATTTACACTGGAACTATCAGGCTGTTGTTGGTGGCAATTGATAAGAGTTGGTGACAACATGCTACACTGAATTATATGACCTGTACACAATGAACTTAGTTGCCACATCTCAGCCGGAGCTGATTTCCCTTGATGCTGTTGGGCCTTTTGTAAGGCTGGCTTTGCAGCAATGTCTGCTGGTGTGAAAGACATATAAACTTGATATACTGGGTGAGGTCGTGGTGCACCCAGGATAGGGTGCCAGTTCATTGCCGGTTTCACAATAACAAACTACCCAACATGCATTGCCCCACCTGGGTTTTCAGCCCAGGTCCTCAGGAACTGATGTTCCCGCAGCCCTTTTACCCACTGAGCCACCAGGTACTAATCTAGAGAATAAGAATATGGATGGGGAATCCAGCAATGAGATGCTTTTTCTTTCCCCTAGCCGTTTTCATAGTGGCCATGAGAGGGCTGGGTGGAGGTCGCTGTTGTAGTACCCGAGGGATGATTTTTTGACTGGCTTCCCTCAGACATGTAAATGTGAGGTCTGGCTCAGCCGGAAGCTACCAACAAAGACTTGAGGCCCTATATTGGTGGGCGTGTGTATTGTTTTTGCTGCACCAACCTGATCCCTGCAGAGAATGATGGTAAATACAACTTTATACAAGTCATCCCTTAAACAGACCTCTTTTTCCCTAAAACTCTGCTTTCATTATCAGTAGTTGATTTCAGGACAATTCAGCAAGTTTATTCCAAGTGGAGGAAATAATAGTCTGTAAGCTGGAAAATATGAAAATATAAGGCTCTGTTGATTGTTGCTGTGAACAGATGGGAGAGAAAGGCCTGCCTCTATATAAAAAAATTAATATAGATTATTATAAGATTGATTTAACGTACTAAGCATGAGGTTGCTTCGATCCTTCAAGTGATATGAATAAGAAAAAATCAACCATCTTCTGTTGAAAGTCTGCCTCTGGTCTGAACATTTTAATAAACAGTTCCCTCCCCCCTTAAACACAATCTGATAGGCTAACAGAAATAAGATTTGACTTGCTGATTTGCACTACACAGTATTCCTTGCATTTATTTCACTCCTTTATTTGAATCATTAATCATCCTTTAAAATTAAAGAAGTAATGTATATGTCGTTGTTATTTGCTGCAATCCTTATATTTAACTATTCCTAAGAATTTTTGTAATGGTGATCAACTTTTAAATCTTTGCTTTTTGTTATAGAAAAACAGAATTTAACAGAAGTTTTGGCTTTTTAGAGTTGTATATAATTGTTTGTATTATTTTTTATAGATTCAACAACAATTCATATATATATTCACCCCAACAATCAATCAAAATAAAAACACAATAATCATTCACAAAAATCAAAAAACAAAATAACAACAAACATATCATAAAATCATCATCAAATTCACAACAAAACAACAATATTCATTCATCAATCAAAAAAAATCATCAACAACAAACAATAATTATCAACATATAGACAATCAGCATCAATTCATAAACAAATATCATAAATCATTCACAAAAATTCATATAAAAATAATCAAAAAAACATCAATATCAACATACAAAAACATCACATCAAATCAAACAATTCAAACAAAATTCATCAAAATAACAAAAAATAATAATAAAATCAATTCCAAACAAAAAAACAACAACAAACATCAATATCAATATCAAATATTAACAGTTACTAAGCATGGCAGCGTTGCTTCAGATGCCTTCAAGTAGATATGGAATAACAAAAAAAATCACCATCTTCTAACAGTCAACAATAAAATAAGATTTGGACTCGGCTGATGTGCACTACAATCAGTATCCTTGGCATTTATTTCATACATTTATTGCATTAATTAATCATTTAAAATCCCAAAGAAGTAATTATATATCATTGTATTTGGGCTGCAATCACTTAATATTTGTAACTATTCTAGGAATTTCATGTAATGGTGATCAACAAACTTTAAATCTTTGCTTTTGTATAATAAAAACAGTAATTTCAACAAGAACAGTTTTGGCTTTTTAGAGTTGTATATAATTGGTTTGTATTATTTTTATATAGATTCATTAATTACAGGCTGCATATTGGCAAGTTGTAGTTCATTTCAAACGGTTTCCATCCTTGCCCTGCTGTTCCTGATTTCTGCATGTGGTGAGCCCCAAGAGAGCTCCACATCACCATGTTGTCTCTATGAGAAGGCTGTGCCTGAAAGAGCTCTAGGGAAACCTTCTGGGGGGCAAACCCAAAAGAACAGTTAACTCCCAGCTGACTCCTCTTGATCCAAAAAAGCAGTGGATCTACTCAGAGGTTTCAGATAGAAGTGTGAGGTGACTGACATTCTCAGCTGCTGCCCGGGCCCCGGAAACTGGGGATGATGAAGATGTATATTTACCCTTAATGATTTGTGAAGGTTTCAGTTGATGATGATTAATATCTATAAAAATGTTTTAGTGACCAGAATGAGTACACAGAGTATTGAGTGTCTGCTTATTGCTTTTTGTCTCACGTTGCATTTGCTTGTGAAGGTGGGTAATGAATGACCTTAGCTAATTGACTTAAAGGATTATTGTCTTCCCTAATCATGCCATCTTGTCAAGCTCTGTCTTCAGTCGTTACTCGAGTGCAATCCTTGTATCAGCTGCACTTTCATTCCTTTTTCCATCTTCACCCTCTCTCTTTACAGATCTTAACATGAGCCATTTAATCCAGTAATGTGACTGAGACATTATGTTCTGACATCAGGACAGGAGTCAAACCATGTATAGCAGTTAGAGTGAGGAATTTGAGCAAATGATGACAGCTTGATGCAGACTGAGTGGGTTCGGGCGGTTGCCAGTACACAACTGAGGTCATTTATCAGACAGCTTTAAAAAGGTCATGCTGGAGCAAATTACAGTCATAGGCTTATTAGTAAGGCTGAGTACACAGCATTCTACGAGAAGTAGAGTATGTTTATACAAAGACAATTGTTTCAAATGCAGTTTACCTTAGGTATAGTGTGGACCTCAGTTTCTCGGCCATCGGACATTCAAATTTCAGGTTCTCTACGCATTTTTGACTAGAAATATTTGTCTTGGTTTGGTGTTGTTGCTCGATACTCGGCACACTAACTAGCTTAAACTTATGAGCCGAGCCGTGCGGGACTTATTCAGCTGAAACCTCGATCACGATTCATGATTTTAGTGATTCAGATTTCGCAATAGCTAATGGCTTAGTGCAGAGCCTCCGATGGGTTCTTCTGGTTTTTTCTTGTGATTTTATATCTACAATACTGTAGTGAAAAAAAGTCCCCATGGGTCCTAAAAAGATAATCGATTTGCAGCCAAAGCGAAAGGACCCGAGTCGCCTGTACACATGCTGCAGTTAGCATTAGCAGTATGCTAGCACCCTGAGTTCACCAATACAGTAAGTGTTGCTTTTACTTTTTCACTTTCAAACAAAATCCATTACTCATTAAATTACTTGAGGTTTTTCAACACTTTTATTATAAAATATGCGTCTGTATTAATGATTTTGGTTAACTAGAAGTTTTTGTGAAGTGTTTTAAACCTGGCTGTTATAAGGTTGGGTCGCTTGATACAGTACTATATTAATTAATATTAATATTAAGCTCGTACTGATGTGTTTTCGGTTCTCGCACAGCCTTGTGGATCAAATTATCGACAAGAACTGAGGGTACCACCTGTATAGTATTGTATACATTTATTTACAGAGTTCTAGGTCATGGCTACTTGCCAATAGCAATGATACAATCAGTTTTGTCTTTACCTGGCCGCAGGGGCGTCTTCTTGCTTCCTCCACATTTTCTGTAATCATTGATTCGTTAATGTTGGAATTCCTCTCGCAGCTGCTCTATGGTCCATGTTTGTCCGGCTGACTGATAGCCATTGAGTTTGAATCTCTTCGAAAATAAATGAATGAATTTCACGTACCCTAATCTAATGCTGAAGCACATACTTATTACTCTATCCGCAATGCGCGCCTACGTTGGCCGTAACTTTCTACTTACCAGACCGTGCTAAAACATTTTGACAGATTGTATGAGCGCCGTGGTCCATCTACAATCGGTTCTAGGTCAAAAGCCAACCAGAATTTAATTTATACATTGAGACCACCGCATTTTTAGAGGCGCACGTGTCTATTTTTGAGAAAGTTAAAGGATTTTATTGCGCCTTATGGTCCTAAAAATACGTTAAACATTTATTTACAAGTTCTACGTACTCACTACTACTTGCAATAGCACTGTACAATACTACAACAAAAATAATAATTCAAAAAAAACCATGTTCAACTATTCCCATCTATAAAAAATATTCATATAAATTCCCATTCAGTTCACAAACCGTTTTATCACATTTTGCTGTTGTATGACAGAAACACATGCAATTAATTTAAAAAATCTGCCAATTTGATCTGCTAGAAAGTCAACTGCAATCCAGTATAAAAACACATTTAACTTAAAAAAAATCATAATTATCATTAAAATCGTTTTACTACTACTGAATTACCTAGAAGTTCTTCTATAGTGGGGCTCTGAATTTTGTCCAATCACTTCTTGATAATCGGTTTTTAAAAAAACTAATGTGACTCCTTTGATAAAAACTGAACTTTCTTAAAAATCTTGGCAGGGCGATTACTGTGGCACAGTAGTTAGCACTATTGCCTCACAGCTCTAGAGACCCAGGTCTGATTTTTTTTTTCCAGTTTGCATGTTCTCCCCTCGTCCCTGTGGGTTTCTGACACACATTCCAAGGATATGTTAGGTCAACCGGTGTCTCTAAAGTGCCCAAGTGTGAGCGCGAGACTGTGTGCCCTGCGATGGACCGCCCTGTTCCTAGAGGTTAATTCCCACCACACACTCCGTGCTGCCACTTGGACCCTGGGACCCCAAATTACATTAAGCAGGTATGAAAATGAATTAATGATTTAAAATCTTGCAGAAAATATTCATATTGATCATTGGATCAGAGGATATGATGGTAGGTGAGCTGTTAGTTAATCAGGTCAGCCTAGATTATAGGTGCACCTTATTGGTATAGATGCTGACTGTAGTCCATCTGTTTTTTTTCTACAATTTGTCAGCAACCCTATATTCATCCATCAGTGCAAACAGCCCACTGTAGGACCAGCACTAAGTAGATCTTATTTGGGCAGTGGACCATATGTAGCACAGCCCTGTCAAAGACATGTCATAGTGCATGTAGTGATTGTTTGTGGGACTGTGGTGGCACAGAGGTTAAGGTACTGGACTGATGACCAAAAGGTTGAGGGTTTCAAGCCCCAGTACTGCCAATCTGCCACTGTTGGGTCCTTAACCCTCCATTACTTGGGTTGTTCTTTGTAAGAATGTAGTGGAAGATAAGTCACTTTGGATAAGGGGCCACTGTTAAATATACCTATACCTATAAATGTAAAGGTTTTAAACATCTTAGCGTGACATCTGGGCCATATAGTTCAATTACATTCACTATCCAAAAAGGGAACAGTGTTTGAAACAATACTGTGCCTAACAGATTTGTATTAGCACCTTAACATTCCACTAACAAGTCAGTTCCACTACTGTGCTGAGAACAGTACACCTTTACCAAATAATAGCTGCTCAGTGGTGATCCTTCTTCACTGTCGGTTGTGGCAGAGGGTGACTGACATAACAGATGGGCTACAGTCAGTACCTACCTACTACCTAAGTGCACCTATGGGACTGCTGAACCAGATAAAATGAATAAGGAGTGAAGATACAAGGTAATAAACTAGCAACTCAATGTATATTTGTTATTCTCTGGATTCCCTGGGTTTTGCTTATCACCGATCAAGCCAGCATAGCGTGGGATAGCGGTCACAAAGTGTCTTGCGTAGATGGCAGTTCTGAGTCTTATCCTTCACCTCCACGACACAGTCCACCTGTTCAAAAGCACAGCCTTTCAGAAATAGCCACACCATGCTAATTGGATCTGATGTTTAGTTCTGTGGTCTGACCCCTTAAGTACAGCTCTGATTCCTACATTATGCAACTCAGGGGGCAAGAAGTGACTGTTAAGATAGGAAATGGTTGCTTACCTGTGCACCGAAGAGATCTACTCGATCACTATACCGCCTGTGGCAAATATCCAACAGCCTGAATAGAGGATGGACAAGAATGTACAAATCAGAAGCCGGAAGAGGAAGATGATATGAAGACGAATTTAATTTGAAATGTTTTTGTTACAAATTCTATAATCAGAATTAACTATTTGAGTGAAGATTTGAATCTATTTCAGAATATATTTCAGAGCTAGGAAGTGGTATGCCCTTACAACATAAACCCTATCGAGAATTTATGGGAGCACTGAAAGACAGAGAACGTCAAGCACTCAGTAACATCACAAGATGCTCTTTGGAATATTGTGAAATCATGCTAGACTAACATGGATCATGATTCTACACAATCTCGTGGAAATCTTGCCAGCTCGAGTACACATTGTCAATATACATTAGCAATAAAGGGAACATGCCAATTATTAATCCATTCTGAAATTTATATGACTAAAATGACAAAAACAAAACAGTGTGTGAAACTATAAAACTGCAACAAGCATTTTCAAGTATGTCAAACTAAGATTATTTAAAGGTCTTTCTAACAAAGGAACTGTGACATTTACATTACATTTACAGCATTTAGCAGACACCCTTATCCAGAGCGACTTGATACAATTGATACAATCTTACAATCCAAGCCATTGTGGGTTAAGGGCCTTGCTCAAGGACCCAACAGTGGCAGCTTGGCAGAGGTGGGATTTGAACCCTGGACCTTCTGGTCCATAGTCCAGTACCTTACCTGCTAGGCTATCACAGTCCTATGATGCACATTGCTCATTTATTGTGAGAGCACTGACAAAAATAATATAAAGGACACAATTTGGGATGACATTTAATGCACATTCATGGTTACCCTGAATATTGTATTAGTTTACACACTTTTATATCACATTGTTTTGCAATCACCTTATTATTAGTAACCGCAAATATAAAGTAAGTTTTGAAAGTACCTTACATATAGTACTGTGCAAAAATCTTAGGCCACCTTTAGATTTGTTGTTTTGCCAATGGCATAATGACCATATTGTCAAAAATTTCAAACTTGGATTTGTCACTCTTTTCCACTGATATTCATTCCAATCTTTGTGAGCGTTAGCATATCTTAGACTTTTCACCCTGTTCTTCTTCTGAAATAATTTTCTTGGCTGCTAGACTTTCAAATAGACCATTCCTGATCAAGGTTCTTTGGACTATAGAAGGGTCAACTTGGCATCCTGATGAAGCTGCCAGATGCTGTAAGTGTAAGGGGAGGTCTCACTATATACTTGCCACTGTAGCCTACAGTAGCTGTTTTGTAAGTTTTTTAATACTACTTACAAATTCCCTGTATTTTCTGCTTGTGTTCTAATAAAGAGACTGATAAATAATTATCTTTGGTCATTCTAATGGTGGCTTAAGATGTTTGCATGAGGATGTCTGCTAAACACTGCATGCCAATGTGCAATAGTTGAAATGTAATATATAAAATATAAATAAATGTAAATGTCAATCAGATATTTGGATTATATAATCAAATATATGAGGATGCTTGTCATAGTAGGGTTACTGCTATAAATTCCAGCTAATTGCAGTTGACAAAAAACTATCAACCATCAAGAATTGAATACACAACTCATTTTACTCTCTTACCTGACATCTTCTCGAGCCAGAATGTCCAGCAGCTTAGCCATATCTCCTGGCCAGTCACTAAGCTGAACACTGAAGTGGCACACACGGTCATCCAGCACCAGTGCTCTCTCCACACACTCCCTCACCACGTCCAGTTCCATGTTAGTGCTGCTTACCAGCACGGCTACTCTGTAAGTGAAAAGAAGTGAGTATTCTGTGCCTAGTCATTCAAACAGTCTGGCCAATTAAATTTCAACAGCTGGTGCCTGTACAGAGAAGTCTTGATGTATATCTTCTTATTGTCTTGAGGGCTTTACCATATACTAGTTAACACATTTTCTGCACCAGAAAATCAACCTTTAATAGCAATTTGCAATGGTAACGTTAATGTTTAAGGTGGATTCATAGCTGTGAGCAATTTTCTGTACCTTAAGATTTAGTTGTGATAAGATAGGAAGTAAGATCTTTATGTTCATAGCTGTTCAGATTCATTACTGTACATGTCTAAGTGGGTATACTCAAGTCTTAGTGGATTCCTTGTGAGTGTCATAGTGCGGCACACATACAATTTAAAGGGGCACAGCTGGACCTGCTTTTGATCAGTGGTAGGGGCACAATAGTGCATAAAAATAAGCCTGTTAAACACTAAATAGATTAAGAGATTTAACACTAAATTGGGCATTACTTTGTATTTCTATTCAGCAATCCAGGATGAAATTGACTTTTTACTGCTGTGATTTTAGTCAGCAAATCAACATTTCACTGTTGTGTCCCAGTAAAGTGGGTCTGATGATGCCCCTGCTACCAATACCTATGTACTGTATACACCACTGCTGGTTTGTTAGAAAAGGAAAAGTGTAGAGACTTCATCTCACCTTTTACCCTTTAGCTCTGGAAGCTGACCAGCCAAAATGGCTGCCAATCCCATGGCCCCTTCAGGATCTACGGTGGTGTGCTCATACTCCTGAAACCTCAGCATGGCCACCAACGAGGCTTTTTCCCTGTGCCAAGAACAATATAGTAAGACTAGGCCTACATTTGTAGGACCGAAAACTTTGCAGCTCATATAATAAATGTATATCAAGGTACTTGATGAATGGCACCAAGGTTATTTTAAAATAGTAATTGTACCTAACAGAAATCACTTTATCCACTGTTTTCTTGGCCAGCTGATAAGAGTGTGCTGCCAAAGAGTGCTGGACAAAATCTGTAAGACAATGGTAGAGCACCCCATTAGTGAATAAATTTTTTATTTTTGTACACCATATATACAGACAAAATAATACACACATTCATACTTTACCTCCATAGAGCTTTTTATTTGGGGTGCAGGAGAAAGCATTGATGGGGGAATCAGTTTTGAGGGATTGTAACAGAAGAGGGAACTCCTCTGGTTCAACACCCTGTGGGAGGAAAATTATGTTCACCATCAGTAATAATGTTGACTGTGAATATCAAATAAAATACTGTCTCATTTGCTGTATTGCAAATAACTGTTCAAAATTGTTAAACCTGTATTTGTTGAAGCACATTTAAATTTTTCATGCTTTAATTTGAAATTCACTTCTGCTAATGGGAACCTTGTTATGCTAGCCACCATTGTGGGAGGGTAAAGAATGCCACATGCTCTCTCCAGCACATGTGAAGCCATTTTTATTTTTATTTTTTCAAACTATTGCTCAGGTGATACTAAGCGACAGCAGAACACTCTTGGAGAAAAGCATTCTTTTTGGATGAGAAGAACTGATGCCCAAAATTGACTAGCATTGATCTGATGAAGAGAGCATCACTGGGATTCATCCTTGCATAGAGCAACATGTTTGAATGTTTGACTGTATGTTACATGGGAAGGAATGATGACCATAGTGTATGCGTGTACTTCGCAAACATACTATTACTAGGATGTGAGGATTTAGGTATTTGATAGCAGCTGCAGTCGCAACCAGTATGCCGCTCTGTCCACCAGCAGACACAATGACTGCATCCAGCTTGGGCACTTGCTCGTAGATCTCTATGCCCACTGTACCCAGACCTGCCAGGTAGACTAAACTGTCATCCCTAAAAAGTGGAGAGAATGGAAAAGCTACAACAAAATGCTTTACAAAAAAAAACATATACTTTGTAAATATTCCAATGAATTGCCACTGAGAAAACCAACAAACGATGTACATTTCTATGATGTCTAAACATTCAAATTTAGTGTGTATAGATGCAGAAAAACAGTGAAGTTCTCACTCCTCCAGGTAGAGGTAGCCATTCTCCTTGGCTAGGTGGCGTGCATGGTTCTGTGAGTCCTGGGCTGTGCTTCCATAGGATATTACCATGGCACCATAGTCCCGGTACATGCGCAGCTGTGATGGAGAACTGTACACAGGCAATATGACCAAGACTGGGATTCTCAGCCTCACTGCCTGATAGGCCACAGCCTTGGAAAAGTTACAGTCTGTGGTCACAATGACACCTTTCTTCTGCTGATCCTACCAGAAGTACAAAAAAACATACAGAGGTTTGAGATGTTGAGAAATTATTTGAGAAATTGATTAGCTTTAGATTTTTGCATGACAGTTTTACCTACGCACAATCCATGTATGTTAATATTTGATTTGTTTGAGTGGTGGGTGCATGGTTGGGCAACTTTAAGTGCGTTTCCAAGTTGATGAATTTGTTATACAGCACTTTGCAAAAGTTTTAGGCCACCATTAGATTTGTTGTTTTAGCACTTTTATTATGACCATATATAACATATTGGCTACCTTTGGACCCAAAAATTCCAAACCTGGACTCATCACTCCATAATCCTCTTTTCCACTGATCTTCATTCCAATCTATGAGCTTTAGCATATCTTAACCTTTTCCCCCTGTTCCCCTTCTGCAAAAGAGGTTTCTTATCTGCTACCCTTCCACAAAGACCATTCCTGATCAAGCTTCTTCAGAGTGTAGCTACTAGATGATGCAATTCCTCAAGTGTAAGGGGAGGTCACCATAAATACTTGCCACTGTAGCCTATAGAAGATGTTTTTCTTGATTTTTTTCAGTTTTTAAATACTGCATACATTTCCTGTATTTTCTGGTTGTGTTCTATTAGCCTGAGACATAATTATATATGGTCATTGTACCATTGCTAAATAATGGCTTATCTAATCTAATGGTGGCCTAATACTTTTGCACAGAGTAGTATACTGTAGATAAACGGTTTGATCTAATTGCATAGAACTTTCATTTTCTTAAGGTGCACAATATTTGTACATATATAATGATAATTATATTATGTGATAGGAATTATGAATGACTGAAGGTTACTGACTTCTGATGAGTACGCTTTCATTGACAGTGGTCTTTCAAAAACAACATCTTGATTCTTATCTCAAATTTCAGCTCACACCAGTTGCCACTGTAAGCCTTCTAGTATTGTAATCATGTTAGAGAGGAGCAAGATTGGCTTTAAAGTAGATGAGCTAGATTTTCTAGATGAACTAACCACATTTTATAGAATTGTGACCAACTGGATGGATATATTAGTAATGTTTTAATGGGTAAGATAAAGTATTTTTAAAATTATGCTAGCCAAGACATGATGTGAATGCTGACAGTGGTTGAGGTTTTGGAGTCATTACCTGTTTCATTGAGGAGAGCAGATTCAAAACTCCTCTCTCCTTTACTGAGCCAGTGTAATGCAGATACTCTTTCTTCAAATAAATCTCCATTCCATACTGTTTAGATAATCTGGAGTACTGAAAGGCAAAGACAGAACTTTGTTGGTCAGAAGCAAAAGAGGATGATGATTTGTCTGTCTAAAACCACCAAGTGTTATTCTACTGAGTGCTTCTCATTTTTCCAGAAACCAAACTGCTCTAGGCACAGAAGCAACTAAAATACTCACAGCAACAAAACCAGTGAAACACAACCCAAAATCATCCAATGTGCCTCCCCTTTGGAAAAACTGAAATGTTTTTTTAAACAGAATGCTTTATTAAACATAACACATTTTTGGACAGAAACAGGCCTCTCTGTATAGTCACTTTGCTTGGATAAAAACTGAGCAATCTCAAGGTACTGCTTGAATGAGGACACTGGATTGGGTTGTTGGTATTACATGCTGGATCATATGTTGTCAAAATGTTTGTATAGACTGCAAGTCCTATGAATTTAACAGTTCTCTAGTCTTATTCAAACTGGGTTAGGTTGACATACTGTGCAGGGGGTCTTCTGAAGTCCTGAGTGCTGGATTTGTAATGCTGCTGCAGTAATGTCCTCAAAACAGAGGTACTCAGTAGCAGGTTTGGCGGCCGACTTGGGTACATGCATGCACTCCTTGTTGTTCTTGATGGAGGGTTTACGGGGAGCTATTAGTTGTATCTCAGGTGTTCCCACCACTTTGGTTTCGAAGGTCCTTATGTCATCATTCAGGTATTCCTCAGCACCAAAGTCTCGGAGACGCTCTGGGCAAATGAGTGTGGGCCGACGGGCAATGGTTCCATTGCTGATGGTGCCATCTTTGTGACATTTGCCATCCTGAGTTGTGTTGTTCTCCTTTCTTCTGTTCAAACGCTGCTCATCACTGTTGAAGAGACCCATACAGATCATTGTTATATTTTTGGAGAGGATGGAAAATGTTTGGGGGAAATCTTTGGGAAAGCTGCCAACATAGACCTTGGAACACTGATCCCTGGAGACAATGAATACAAGAGATGGTCTGGTCACTCATGTCTGCAATATATCATGTAAATAATTTACTTCTTGACATCCTTATTGCACAGTGGCTATCAATCTGGTATGGTGAAGGTCTTTTCAAACTGCTGAACATACAGTATACAAAAGGGCAGCTAGCCACTTTATGATATATACTCACTGACAAAAAAATAACGCATCCAGATAGAAATGTTGGATTGCTGCAAAACTCGGCATGCAGTTGTTTCAGGCAGAAATGTAAATGCTTACAGGTGTGGTCTGATTAGACACTGAGTCATAACAGGGTGTAAAAGTGCTTCCCCTGTTGTCCTTTAAAAGGCTCTCAGACTCTGTTTTGAGTTGTGTAACACTTGGTGAGAAATAGATGACTGATAGACATGCCTCTATGACACATTTGTCCACAGATGTTGCAGCTGGGCCATTAAATCCTGCGAGTGTGCAAAAGTTGAAGTAAACAAAATCTGGTGATCGGGCAGACCAAGGAAGTGTTCCAATCTGGCAGCGACGTTTCCAGGAAACGCTTGCTGCGTGATTGCAAGCATTATCCTGTTGAAAAATGGCAATTGGAAGCCCTGCCATGAGAGGCAACACACATCCTGGATATCCTGCACATATCGCTGACCTATTAGTTTCCCTTGTATCACTACTAGGGGTGAACAACTGTCTTTTGCGATGGTTCCCCACATCATCACACCAGCAATTGGGACAGTGTGTCGCTCCACAGCAAAGGCAGGTTTGAAGCGGTCATCATGAGGCCTCCATACTCAAGCCTGACTGTTATTGAATCCTGTATTTGTCAGAACAGAACCTGTATTCATTGCTAAAGATGTTACGGTTCCAAGTTTCTTAGTCACAACAGCACTGCAAATGAAAGTGACAGTGGCTGGCTCTCAATGGCAGGACACCTAATGGGTGCCGTGACAACAGAATTCCTTTTGCTAAGCAGTAGAGACAGTTGAGAGATGGGTGTGTAGTGAAGGTGCCACCTGTGTCTGGATGGTGGACAACAAAACTGTGGGAGTTGCTTGTACTTGTCAGCAGATCAAACAATCCTCTCTAATGGTGGTTGGTTTGGGCTGTCCAGGAGCCTGTTTGCCCGGAGCCTGTTTGCAACTGCACCCAACACCTCTTAACAGCTAGGTCAGAATGGCCTAGATGGCGGGCAAGTAGTCGAAACGATCAGCCTGCTTCTCTCAGTCCAATGATGTGCCCGCTCTTAAAATCAACTGGGCAAAATGTCTTCAAGTGCATCATAGAGGCACATCTAGCAGTCAGCAATCTCTCACCAAAGGTACACTCCCTAAAAGTAGCCTCTGAGAACCTTTTTATAGGGCAGGGGAAGCACTATTTTTGCTCTCTTGTGGCAAGGTCCAGTGTCTAATTGGAGCACACCTGTAATCATTTACGTATCTGCCTGAGACTGCAAGCCAGGTTTTGCAGCAATCCGCCATTTCTATCTGGGTGTGTTATTTTTTTTATTTGTTAATGAGTATACACTTTATACACTTCTATTGTGGCTTGTCTGTTAAGGTGCTCTAATCAGAAGACTAGGCCCTGCCAAACTGCCACTGTTTGGCCAATGACCGTTTGGCAATGCCTTTGACTATCAACTGCTCAGTTTATCTGTTTGTAAGCTATGTAAACATAACTGGCCACAGCTATAACCAGGGGTGCCCCCACATTACACCTTATATATCTTTCTGTGCTGTACATCACGCATGGTCTTTGGTTCTTCTCATAAATGTAGGTGGTCCGGTTAAGCAAGGTTTTAGACTGTCTCCCGAGAGTTAACTGCCTTATTCTGTATATAGTTTTATACAGTGATTCTATGCCTGACAGGAAGAAAAGAATATCTTTATTTGTTTCTTGGATTTTCAATTCTTGGGTGGTCTATGCTCTTAGACCATAACCCCACTTGACACAGCCTAACTACTGTAGTAAGCCTAATTTTTTGGTATTCCAGTCTGACTTTCTTATTCAGCCTTTATTTCTAACAACATCTAATCAGCCTTGCCTTATTTTGAGAGGTGAGCTTTTACTGAAATCTCATTGCTCTGCTCACCCCCACTCCTTGGATAACAAACATTGGCCTCTGCCCAGTGCTATAACTTCTTTTATACAAAACTTTAAAAAATACTTTCCAGTTGCTAGCTTTAATGGATACTCCAAATTGTCCTCTCCTGTTTCTCAGTACCTCATTTAATATCTTGCTATTTAACCTGATCCAATGGAAAATTCATAGGAACTCTAAACAGATCTTATTCTCCTGTGGTTCTAGTCTCTGCTTGGATGAGTCAGTAATTACCAGAAACAAAAGAACAAATGAGAGAAAAAGATGGGGGAGTTAATATACAACATTCTGGAAGGTAGACAGTAGGTTCCAACTCCCTAGAAGTGTAGAATGGAGTGGGGGGAGGGGGGGGGACTATAATGAATGTCTTTGTGAAGAAGATCCTGGGGTGAAGAGCTACAGAAAGATGAGGGAAAGAAACAGCCAGAGGAAGGAATACAGACAAAAAACAAAGGGTTTCATGGGAACGTTCAGGTCTTCCTGTACCAGGCTGGAGGTGGATGAAACTTTTTGGTGGATAATTGTTAGGGAAGTATTGGGAGATTTTTGAAAGGAGGAAAAAAAACTTGGTATGTTTTAGGAAGATGCAGCTCACTGACTAGAAGCAAGGAAATTAAGAGGTAAGTGAGACTAAGAGGAGGAAAGGTATGACTCACATTTGATTCAGGCAGACACTGGGAATCTTTGACATTTAGAGACTCCAGAGATTTGAGTCAGAATCTTCCCACCTGTGCCAGAAGGGATCATACTCCTCACTGTCACTGAATCTTCTTTGTTGTGGCGAGTTCTCATTTAGATAATTTGTGTAGAAAAACTGGACGGCAAAATTCATTGTGGATCTTGAGTCAGTGCCTTATTTAAGTACTTCCAGAATTCCTCTTTTAGTTGTTTTCCATCAGTGTTTGGGCTGCAGAAAGCAACGGTGCTGTGAGTCCTGTCGTCTTCATACAGGTATACTGCACACCCCTGTCTTGTCCTGTAAGGCTATTTAAGGATGGATTACCAGCCAACAAATACCAGATTCTTCCTGGGCTACGCCACTCTGTTGGCCAAGCCACAAGGGCTATTCTTGTCTTGGCCCTTGTTTAAACTGAGCTGTGACGTGAGTTGATCAGACACTCTAACTGGATAGATGGAGACTTAATGCTTATCTGAGCAACACTGATCAGAGGCCTTGACTGTGGAAGAAAAGGAAAAGGCTGGATTATCCCAGTCAGAGGCCGCTGCACTTCAGAATCACTAGGGATGACTTTCTGTCCTCTTTGACATCTCCAATGTGTCCGCACTTTAGCAGCACCTGGTTGTGTGACTTTGTGGTGGAGATTGTCTGCAACCTTGTGAACATGTGTGTGTATTTTCAGACTAACTGGCTTAGACAGGAAAGGAGCTTTATCTTACAAATGCATCTTATGGCTGCTAACAAGCATATTCACCACTAAGTACAATTCTTTAACACTCCTCACATACTCCTTTAAATAATGCATCCTTCCATTGTTCGGGGTGAAAGAAAATGGTGCTCAGTGAGACTGAGATATGGGGAATTTGGAGGCTAGAACTAAGCCAGAGCCCTGAACTATTGTCATCTTCCTCAAATCATTCCTGAGCATTGTCTGCTCTGTGGAAAATTCTCCTTAAAGTGGCCACTGCCACTTGGAAATAGCATTGCCATGTAGAGGGTGTAGCTATACTAGATCTGCAACATTATTTAGGTAGATCGCACATGTCTAATTGATGTCCTCATGAATGGCTCAACTTCTTGACTTGTCTTCTTCACTCAGTACAAGCTGGTGCCATTATGGGCACACGGAATACACACATCCAGCAGTTCATTTGATGTAAAAGACAACAGGACTCATCAGACCGGGCAATATTTTTCCATTTATCGAATGCACTTTTCTGCTTTCCAGTTGCTCTGACTGTGTCGTCTGGCCATAGAGATTTGGCCCTTTCTCTATTTCTCCCACTGTCTGTTTCTCTTGAGAATCAACTGTTTGCTTACCTTCTACTATATTTCCAGACATTGACCTGAACAATTGTAATGAGATAATCCACAGTTTTCTGATTTGATCTGTGAGTTGTCATTAATGATTAGGCTGGCTAGGCAAATAGTATAGGGAAGACCCAAAGTGCAAAACAAATGAACAAAATAAAACACCACAGCAAAATACAGCGGTAAAAAGTCAATCTTATCCTGGATTGCTGAGCAGAACTACAGGACAACTGCGCAAATTCACCACAGGCACTACATTTCCCATAATGCCCAAGCATCAAAGCAAGTTTTCAGTCAGAGCCAGTTTCTTTGGAGTTTTCTCATGGAGTAATTGACATCTGCAAATAGTTAAAAGAAATTCAGCCAGGCTGCAGATGTGCAGTAAAGGTAGTATGTAGTTAGGTGGCATGGTGGCGTGGTTTGTAGCACTATTGCCTCATAGCAACAAGGTTCTGGGTTCAATTCCCAGGTGGAGTGCTCTAGGCCCTTTCTGTGTGTAGTCTGCATGTCTTCCCCCTGTCTGTGAGGGTTTACTCCAGATACTCTGGTTTCGTCACAAAGACATGTGTGTTAAGTTAATTGATTTCACTAAATTGGCCTGATCTGAGAATGTATATATGACTAGCTTTGAAGTAATCTTGTGTGTGGATATTACCTTGTGTCTGTCATTAAAATAACCATTGATGATGGCAGTGACATCAAATAAACATTCAAAAAACAAACTTTATATAGCTAATGCAATTAAAAGTTAATAAGTTCTTAATTTCTCATCTATGGCAGAGTAACGCCCACTTTAGTGTTAAATCACTTAATCTATTTAGTCATTAACACGCTTATGATTTTATGCATAATTGGGTTCCTGATTGGCAAGCAGAGGTACAGCTGTGCCCCTCTAAACTTTGCATGTGCCCTTTCAATTTTTAAAATGAACAAAAAGTAAAGTTTTAAATAAAAAAACAATCATTACACTGTAACAGAACTTGAGAGCTGCACTGATATCCAATTACAAACTCAGCTCCCACAAACAATCTAATGCTTACATTTGAATACATTCGAAATATGAGTTATAATAATAATAATATTTTATAATTAGGTTTCTTCTGTTGTATACACTGTCTCATTAGAAAGGTGTGCAGAGTGCGTTCTAGGTATAAAACCATGTAGGTGATTAAGGGCATAACATTTATTAAACTCCTTTTTAAAATCTGTTTTAATAGATGCTTTAATATATAATTTATGTATCGTTGAAAACTCCTGATCAAATTACATACGCTTGGCTGATTTTCTACATGAAAAGACAACCTTTGCACTGAATTTAAATTTGACAAATTCTTCCAAAAAAAGTTGTAAACATTTTAGAAAAAAACACAACATAAAATATGGTGTGTGCAAAACTTTGGACTCTATTCTGAATAATCTATTAGTGCTTTTTAAAGGGTTACACAATAAGTTTATTAATAACACTTACAACTGATATACTCTTGCAATCCAAGCAGTTGTGAGTTAATAGCCTTGCTTACCTATGTTAGTTTGGCAGAAGTAGGATTTGAACCCCAGTCCTTCTGTGTCATAGCTCGGTACCTTAACCACTAGGCCAACACAGTCTCCATGGAACCTAGTCGTGGTGTTATTCAATTTAATGGTGGAAGTCATTTTAATGTGGGTGCTTAAGTTTGTGGGGAGAGGCCGATATGGTTTTTAAGGCTGTCTTTCATTATACGAAAATTTGTAATCTGTGTATATAGGTTTCAAAAAGGTGCTAATACTGTATATTTGGGAGTCCAGCCACAGCACCTAGCAGTGTTATATTGAGAAATAACTCCTAATTTATTTTTACATGCCTTACCCACACACTCAGCCTTGCTTATTCATATTTCCTGAGATGGATTGGCTTGGATTCAACTGTGTTTCAGTTCTGCTGGTGAGAAAACAGTTCCACCCCACCGGTCCACTGCTCAGCTGTACACCCAGCCCCTTCCCTCTCTCGCTTTCTCCTTCACTCCCTGTCTTTCCCTCCTCCAAAAACAGAGCACTTCTGTCCTGCACTCAAGTGTTTTCATTAGGAAAAGAGGCAAAAAAGAAAGAGGCAGATAGAGACTACACAGAGGTTGCATAAAGCTACAAACTTCAGGATACAACAATTTTTATGGTAAGACCCTTTACCTCTCATGTTTTAATTCTTCCTACATAATGTTTCTCGTTCTGGTGGAGTTGTGAATTTTAACAGAGCTATCTTCTACATCTGTAGTAGACTGTGGTTTTCAGTTGGATGTGTATTTATGCTATTAACTGAGATTTACTGTCTAGTGGCCTGCATGTTTGTTCGGAACGATGGCCTACCGATCCACCCATGGTCTTCTCCTGCTGCTCTTGATTGGTCAGATATCTACAGGTAAGATCTGTGACTGTGTGAGAGTGAAACTGTATGGCCAGGATGAACATTTCATACAAGAAAGATTGAGGAAATAGCACATTAGTTTTAATGTAGTATGTTAATACTGTTTAGAGGCTTTGCAATGATAGACAGTTTTAGAACTATGATTGACACTTTTTTAGAAAAGTTCTGATTTATTTACATACAGGTGGTTTATATTAAGACATGTTTGTGGTATTTTTTGGCCTATTTGTGGGGGTTAGGGTATGGTTTTTAACAAACTGAACATTTCTGAAAAGATATGTGCAATGTAATTAATAAAGAAAACATATACATACATATATCTATGTTTAGATAACAGCTAAACATCCCACACAGGATGCTCTTAGCACATATTTGCTGTGGTCAATGAAGAAGTATCGCATATAGTTTGTATACCCCTGGTAAATTTTTGTTAATGGAGAAAATGAAATAAATGTAAAAAATGGGAAAGCATGGCTATTTCAGCAAATATTGGATGTACATGTGTGCATGTACTGTTGTACTGGGCAGACCATCTGGTTCTGATTCGGTGTTTACGTCAACTCTTTATTGAATGACATATTCCTTGTGAGGTACTGGGGAGAAAATCAACAATTACTGCATATTTACAGTTAAACCATGACAAATGTTGCTCCTTTGACACAAATGTGTGCAGCATATAAGTGGTTACAACTCCATCGATTGTAACGTCTTTGGCAGAGAAATCTAACATAATTACTGAAATGTGTGTGATCTCATTTCCTAAGAATGGGATGTAGTCATGTTCAAATTCAAAGGTTTCTTGCTTTCCCTTTCTGTGTCTCTTTGTGTTTGTACTGATACAGAAAATACACCATAAGGCATTAACTAGCACTTCACAGCATTTTCCACTGGCTTATTCAGCACTGTTGGGAACACCTTCAATCTGGTCCCGGAGTTTTGTTAACCCCATGTGAAGAGTGTGACTCTGTGCTATGTGTCGTCTTTACTCCAGATGTTTCTCCTTGTTAAAGGGCAAGTCTCAGCTTGGTCGCTGAAAAAAGCACATAGCTGCTTAAAAGGCATTTCCAGAATTTATGTTTACGTGTTCTGTGTATCACAGTCTCATTGTTACACACTACTGATGACTAATTAACTGGACTGTCCAGAATAATAAAACTAAACACCTCTGTAAACTGTAACTCCAAAACAAACCCGAGGACATGAGAACCTACAGTGGCAGTATATATTATTTTATTTGATTTATTATTTTGTTCTATACATACAGTGTTAATTTGATAGTTAAGTTGTGTGTATTTAAATGTTTATTATTATTTAAGTAGCTTCAATTCTTACATATAAAACCTAGGTTCCCAGGAGCTCGTTGGGTCCATTTTTGAGTCTTGGTTTCTTTATCATAACATCTCGGGAGTTTTTCCTTGCTCTAGGCTGGATCAGCTGGGACTGTGGGCCTGCATAGTTGTAAAGCTGCTATGAGACAATGCTCTGTTTTAAAAAGAACTACATAAATAAATTTGTCCTGACTTGACTCCATATCTTTATCCCTGACCAAACAAAGGAAGTCGCCTAACATTATATCCCCTATGTAATATTGCTATGTAAACTTCATGTATTCCAAAAACGCATGATGACTGGCAACCCTGCTATAGATGAGTGAAATGTTTGTTTTTAATCATCTTTTGGTTAAATAGAATTCTTTAATTAAAGTCTAGAACTGAAGTAAATTTAGTATGTAGGAAAAAAGTCCCTCATCAGGAATAATTATATTTTAGCAAAACCATATGTGCCACAGTTATTGGCACTCGAGACAAAATGTAACTGAAGCATTTTTTTACACAATCAAATACAAGTACTTTACAGACTGAAGCACAGATAATCAGCACCCCAGTCTACGTGAAATGCCACCAACCTGAATACAGCAGAGACAGCAGCTGCTGATACCAGCATTGTGCTAATGAGCACATAGCCACTTGTGTTCACACTTGTCTCCATATCTTTTTTTTAACCAGACATCCATTTTAACAGCTACATTCTTGGATATTATTCTCAATATCGTTAAAATCGTTACAAAATTGTAAATAGTAATACAGGTAAAGAGAGGCTTATCAGTATACAGTATTCAAAAAAGAAATGGCTGTAAGATTAAAAAATTTGCAATGCTCTGACGTTGCAATGAAACTATTCTTCACAATGTCCTTAGCCTGCTGCTCACACAACATAGCAGAATGGACACGTTACAGATTTGATTACCTACAACTGTAAACGACTTAACTGAGATTTCAGGTTCTAATCTGTAGTTCTTTACAACTGCAAATCACCATTGATATTTTAATCTAGTGCAAGAAATTGGTCTAAATATAATTTCATCTGCTTTAATGTATGTTGTTACTGTTTTGATTTTTTGCTTGCTGTGATTGACGGTTTTCAGAAATATGATTGACTTGTCTTTTATACCTAACTAGCACTGGTGTTCTAATTTATTTATATATAGATGGATTGTATTAACATGTTTGTGGTATATTTTGAGCAGTGCATTTTGGATATTTAGATTTCACTGCATTATTAATGTTCATTATTGCTCATAGTACAAATGTAACTAAAAATGTAAATTAAAAAACAAAGGTATGCAATTTTTCATACATGCTGCTCTAGTTCTGTTCTTACAGGTAAAAGCCATGAGAGCAAACATGGAAGGGCTTTAGTTTAGAGATAGCATCAAACAACTAAACAGCTCACACAGTTGGCTCTTAGCACAATTTTTGTGGTCAGCAAAGAACTGTGTAATAGTACTTTCTTTGTATACTCTGTTGGAAAGGGGTTACTATTGGCCCCCCAACTATGGAATAAACTTCCCACTTTCGTTCGAGACTCATCACATCTCCAAGTTTTTAAGTCTAGGCTAAAGACAATACCTATTTCACAGGCTTTTGACTAGATTTGACCAAGGATGCATGGCTTTGGTTGCTGGTGCCGGATCTGGAGTCATTCTGGCCTTCCTTCCTTGTCCGTTAGCCGGGAGTGTCGAGTGGGTGGTCTGGCCTAACTGGGCTTTCGTCCTCGTGATCTTGACTCATGCAAATCCTTGCCTTAGAATAAGGGTCAGAGCTGGGGGTTCATATCAAATAGTCTTATGGTGATCAGAAACGTTGGTTGGGCTGTTCTTCTGCCCCCGTGGGGTTTTGCCAATGTCCTCATGTGATCCCTCTTGGCTTGTGTTTCCTACCAGTTCTCCTCTTTCTAGCTATGCTGCTATATATAGCTAATATGCTGCCGGGGTCTCTGCTAACACTGACATCAGTGATTGACATGGCATCAGTGTTGTTTAAGAGACACGCGCTTCTTATCAATAACTAATTACATTTTTCTTCTGTTTTTCTCTCCGAGCTGTTTTCGGCAGTTCCAGCCCCACACATGATGTCTCTGCTGTAGCTCTAGCTCCCACTCAAGCTGCGCTTCCGTCATCAGCTCCAAGCCCCCATCATACCCGGGCCACTTAATGTCATGTCTAACTTTTCACATTTTAATTCGAACTTTGACTCCATGTCTTTAGTTTTTGCTCTTCGATTTAATCATCTACGGCCGCCAAGGAGGTTGGGTGGGCCCTTTTTTTGAAGTCGTGGTCCTCCCAAGTTTCTTCCAGAACTAAGGGAGTTTTTCCTTGCACTGTCCGCCCTAGGCTTGCTCAATTTGGGATTGGACGTAGTTATTAGGAGATAATCTAAACTTGTAACGTTGCTTTGAGACAATGCTCCATTGTAAAAAGCGCTATATAAATAAATTGACTTGACTTGACTATTGGAAAAAAGAAAAGAAACAAGAAAGGATGGAAGTATTAGTGAGTATGTGTGTGTCGGAGTGGGTGGGCTCGAAAATATTCTATTCCTATTGTGATTTTTTTGTAATTTAATTGGATTTGCCTGCTGTACAGTAGTGTAAGATCATTTGCATGAATGAAAACAGAAATAAAACACACTCAAAATGCTTCATAGAGTACGGGGATGAAGAAAAGTTGAGCCCACTGTTCCACTGCATTTTTAACAGGCCCAGCACAAATTATAGTCAGGACAACTATGGCTGGATTGCAGTAGTTTTTTTAACATGTCCTCGCCCACTTCCCTTGACAACTTGGGGAATTTGAAACTTTGTGGAGATTTTCTGGTTTTGGCTTACATTATAAACAGCTTTATCCACCATTGTTTTCTCTGTTGAAATGAAATATGTCAGGTCTCCATGCTTTCTGGGTAACTTCTGCTGCTGAAGTGTACAATTATGTTCACTTGTTCCCTCGCCTCTCAGGGCTTACCTGTCATACTTCAATTAATACAGTAATGGTTTTATTTATTTTAATTTATTTAACGTCACTTTCGGCATCCATGCGGATTTTAGCGACAGACACACAAGGTTACATCGATACACATTGTTAAATTGAGACCAGTCATACATCTACATTCAGTTTAGCATAGTCCTCTCCCAGAGTAAATCCAAGCAGACACAGAGAGAACATGCAGACTCCACACAGAAAGGACCCAGGCCGCTTCACCTGGCATTGAACCCAGGACCTTCTTGCTGTGAGGCCATGGAGCCCATAAAATAATGGAACAGCCCTTAAGATGAAGCAAACTGGTAAAAGACCAATGAAATGCAGGGTATTTCTTGCAAGGTAGGGGTTTTTCCTACTTGTAAACATCACAGGGAATGCAGTTCAGACACAGTATGTGGTGGCATAATTAAATATGATTGTGGGTAATGACATTGGCAAGACAACAGACAGAGTTAAAGCTACCTCTAGAGAAAATGCTGCCTAGAATACTGAGAGAGCCAAGGTTAAGGGTGACCAAAAGTGCTGCCCTGAGCTGACAAAGAAAAATCCATGAGTTATGGAGGGAGACTTGTTTTAAAATGTGGAACCATGCCCGTCAGTGCCTCACAAGAGAGTGAGGTTTTATAGGGAAACTCATAAATGTCCAGTGATGTGTTGGGTGGAGTCATAAATAAAATATTGTGTAAAATCTATTTAAGGTACATGGGGAGCACAGGTTATGTTTAGATTTCCTCAAGCACAATTTTGCCTGTGAACAGAGGACAAACAGAACTGCTCTCAGGTCAGTCTTTTGACTCGTGCTTATGTGGTTCCTATCTCAGTGTGAAATAAGCAGTCTCGGCTTCACTACACAGAGGTGTTGCAGTGAAACATCTGTCTTTGGTGCATTTGTCTTTGTTTCCTGGTGTGTTGCGATAAAACAATGTGGTAGTGTTAAGGACACATACTGGCTACACTTAATAGGTAAACATGGCATTATTATAGATTTGCTGTACTATGTTCGTACTGGTAAAGTTTCAAAAGTAAGCCATTCATAGCAGGTCGGTTTAATGCAGCTTGTAAATGGGCTTTAACTTGGTAGCATGTAACAAATGGTGAATCCAATGTGCCTTCCTGCCCACTGGATGGCACTGTACATTTACAGCATTTAGCAGCGTGTAGCCCACCACAGGATATAACCTGAGTCCCTGTGAATCATGTGTCAAATGGATATTCAACTACATAGTGGTGGTGTAGGATATATCTTTAAAAAGATGGAAGATTCTCACTTGCAGTTATTCGGGATACTGAGTTTGAAATTGTTTTGAAATGGGAACGCTTTGAATTCTGTATAGTCCTTTGTGGAAACTACTGTCATTCTTTGTTTATTTGCCACTTTGTTGTTTATTATTAAGGGAGAAAAAAAATCCAAACCTACATGGCATTGTGTGAAAAAGTGATTGCCCGCTACACCTAATAACTGGTTGGGCCACCCTTAGCAGCAACAACTGCAATCAAGTGTTTGCAATAACTTGCAATCTTCTTTTACAGCATTGTGGCCACTCATCTTTGCGGAATTGTTATAATTCAGCCACATTGGAGGGTTTTGAGCACGAACGGCCTTTTTAAGGTCATGCCACATCATCTCTGTAGGATTCAGGTCAGGACTTTGACTAGGCCACTCCAAAGTCTTCATTTTGTTTTTCTTCAGCCTTCAGAGGTGGACTTGCTGTGTGTTTTGGATCATGTCCTGCTCATACCATTTCGTTTCACAGCTTGAAGGTCACAACAGTTGGCCCCGGAAAACATCTCCTTCGGATTTTTTTGGTAGACAGCGATTCATAGTTCCATATCACAGCAATTCTTCCATGTCCCTGAAAGCAGCAAAACGCCCTAGACCCTCACACTACCACCAGCACCATATTTTACTGTTTGGTATAATGTTCTTTTTTCCTGAATGTGCATTACTTTTTTACACCAATGTGAATGTCCTGAGTGCGGGGTGGGACACACACCTTCCAGACTTTGTCTGTCCTTCCAAGAATGTTTTCCCCAAAGTCCTGTTGGAAGATCATCAAGATGTTGTTCCGGAAAAATTGAGAGAGCTTTAATGCTCTTTTTTGTTCAGAGGTGGGTTTTCCGTCTTGGAACTCTGCCATGCAGCCATTTTTAAACCCCGCCTTTTTCTATGGTAGAGGCCATGAACACGGCAAGTGGGTCTGGCAGTTCTTTGGATGTTGTTTGGGGGTCCTTTTGTGACCTCTTGGATGAGTCGCCACTGTGCTCTTTGGGTAATTCTGGTCAGCCGGCCACTCCTGGGAAGGTTCACCCACACTATTCCATGTTTTTTTCGCCATTTGGTGGATAATGCTTCACGGTCTTTGGTTCGCCCTTGTGAGGTCCCATAAAGCTTTTAGAAATGGCCTTTTTATCCTCCTTTCAGACTGATAGATCTCAAGCTCAAGTACTCCTATCTCTCGTCTTCCCAATTGTTTCTGAATTCCTTTGGATCTGCGGCATGATGTGTGCTTTTAATAATCTTTTGTTGTACGTCACCTTTGTTCCAGGCGGTCCTAATTATAGTGATTCGACTGAGGTACAGTGTGGGAAATAGCTTCATGCCTGGGTAGTTGGTCTAGAGTACAGTGAACTCAGGTGTGATAAACCATAGTTAAGTTATGTTTACCGAGGGTATTTCGATTCTGCCCCTTCTTAGGTGGAGGCGCCCCTTCGCGCCACAATGTCATGGTTAAGTTATGTTTTAACGAGGGGCCATTTTTCACACAGGGCCATTTAGGTTTGGATTTTTTTCTTCCTTAATAACAAACACCTTCATTTAAAAACTGCATTTTGTGTTTACTTGTGTTGTCTTTGACTAATATTTAGATTGGTTTGATGTTCCGAAACACTTAAGTGTGACAAACATGCAAAAAAATAGGAAATCAGAAAGGGGCAAACACTTTTTTCACACCACTGTAGTTGTGTTGTGTAAACTGCATGACAGAATCCATGCATAGCTATATGTAAGTAATTGTAACATATTAAAAAAGAGCATGAGCTAGTGATGGAAGCCAAGTTTGCTAAGGGCAAGGTATATGTATTCAAAGCTTTAGTAGCGTGTTGTAATTTGAAGGTTGTTCTGCGTACAAATGTCTTGATTCATGTCAGAGCTTTGGAGGGCCTTAAGGTTAAAGCCAGTGTTTGTTAAACAGAAAATCCCAGGAGTTTCTCAAAGAGTTTTGCTGAATTAAAAGTGGTTAGACAAACAACTGTAAATAACAGTTGTTTGCTAAAATGATTAAATGTTAAAATGCTAAAATGTTATTCTCAAGCCTATGCTACTGGTCACTTTAAATTTCCCCTAGTAGCAGGCTCAATTCTAGTATCAGAGCTTTAGGGGTGGTAAGCACCCAATGAGACCAATGAGAGTCTTTAACAAAATAACTGTTTTAATGTCATTTTAGACTATCATTCCCACTGTGAAGGAAGAACATCTGAGTTTTTGGGCAGGGGAAACACTGTGACTGGATAGACACCAATGAATCTGAGAAAACTTCTTTAATGGTGAGCCAGTGAGCCACAAAGCTGTCACTTGGTTTACAAATATTACACATTAAATTGTATTAAAAGTAAAATAAAAAAAGGTATAAACAGTAAATTGAAGAATAAATTTAAAGCTGTAAAAGACATAAAGATCAATAAAGAGAGTCAACCCTGCCTAAAGCACAATGTCCTTTTACCCTTCTCTCCCCTTTTAGATTTAACAGATCCTGCAGATGATACCTTACTGTAGGAGAATAGAGCTATATCGCCTCAAATTGGTCACAGTGGATCGTACCATTTGCAAGGCAAGGGGGGACTTCTGTATTTACGTTGTGAAATAAAATATTATGTTTAAATCATGTACTTTCTATGGTTTTAACTTTTTTTTCAGCTTATCAGAGACAAATGCCGATTTTAAGAAAGGCTACTTTTTACTCTTATTTTTAGGGGTGCTGGAACTCAGTTTAAGGCTTGAGCACCCTTAAAGAGGGACTAGACACGCCTATGCCTAGGAGTAAGTTAGTGAGTGCTGCCCTTCGATTGACTGGCATCATGTACAGGATGTGCGTCGGCTCAATGAATGGTCTGAGGCTCACACGACGTTCTGTTGCATGCAGGAGCCGGTCTCCGGTGGCGTTGATTGCCAAATTAGCAACACCTGCAGGCTCAGGTATATAAGAGCACCTCCAAACCTAGTCAGGGGTCATACCATTCGCCCTTTTTGGCGGTCACATCGCATGAGTTTCGACCTCTTGCATTTTGGTTATTGTACGGATCAGGAGATCTGGAGGTAAGTTAGGGCGTAGACGGCTAGGCAAGGGCCAGAATTCCCGCAGCTATCGGTTCCCTTACCGGGTCATGCCTTGCTCGGCTTCACACAGGATCACTCTACTCTCCCTGTACACACTTTGGCGTTTACTTTTTTTCCTTCCTTTTTCTTCTTATGTTTCGCTCGCCACAGTGCATTAACGCGCTGGTAGTGGCTTATCATTTCCTTCTTTTTCGCCTGTAATTAGCAATACCTTTTGTTCTTGAGGCCGCTATTTGCGGTGCCTGTGTCTGCCCTTAGGCTTATTGGTTCTTTTGTGAGGATGTGCTTACAGCAGTGGCTGATGACGTGTTCGCCCCCAAACGCTGACACTCAGGGTTCAAACCCCAGCTGTGAGTGTGTTCAGGCACAGCTTAATTTTTCCATTTATGTGTGTGTGTGTGTGTGTGCACATATCCCCACACACACTTCCCTATTTCATTTGTTTATTTATTTCTTTATTATTTGTTCCTTCGGGAGCTCCCTGCACTTGGGTCCAAAAACGTTCCATTTAAACACGGTTTGCTTTTACCTAGGCAAACCATAACAAGGAGGCTCTGGATCCAACTTGACCCTAATGAGGATAAAGAGGTTACAGAAAATGGAAGTTGAATGAATAACCAATGTGAATTCCTAGTGACCGATGTGAACTAGAGTGCATGTAAACACTGCTTACAGCCACAATTCCATCTGCCAAACATTCTCTGAACATCTCACCTGGACATCCAGACACTCATACTTATTAGCTTCTACAGTTCTGCTGTCCAGAATTGTATGTACACTGTTACACAGATTTCTGTTGTCTTAGGAACAGTTACAGTTTCAAGTGACTCAAGTAGTTAGTGCTGTTTTATGTTCTCACACTGGGCAGGATGGGTTTGAGCCTGGCTCCTCTCAGTGTTTCTTAATGCTTGGTCTCTGGGAGTTTTTCCTTTAGCCATTGTCACTGGCTACTCATTTGGGGTATAAACTCTGCTTGTATAAAGCTGCGTTGATCATTTCTATTGTAATAAATGCTATATACTTAAACTGAGCTTGAACTTCCAACAGAACATCAACTATGAGAGGAAAAATTGTAATGCTGGATCTGTAGGGGTTAAGTGGTAACAAGTTTGTGAATTGTGTTACAGCGCCTGAACCTGATCTTGCACTTAGTGACACTCGCATTGCTTCCTGCAAGGACCAAACCAAATTCAATGACAGACTGGATACAGTAGAAAAGGTAAATGTCCTATTTAACTCTCTGTCTGCTTATTTTTTCTCTGGTAAGCAAGAGTAGCAGAAAGTTTTAAAGGTCAAAGTATTGCGATGGAACACCTTTTCTGGGAAATTAACTAAAATCAAGAGTAATAATTCATTTATTCATTGTTGTACCCGCTTAATCCAATTCAGGACCACCTTTGATCCAATTCAAGGCTGGAACGAACTCTAGACAAGGCACCAATTCATTGCAGGGCATGCACACACACACACACACACACTCACATACACACACTCACAGAGAGAAACTTTAGAAAGTGGGAGAAAATTGGAATACCTGGAGGAAAATCACACAGACATGAGGAGAACATACAAACTCCATACAGGCAAAATCCAGGCTGGGAATTGAACCAGGGATCTCTGGAGCTGTGAGGCAAAAGTTCATCACCATGCTGCCCAGTTATAATAACACTGATTGTTTAACAGACCATAAAAGTAACAGTATCAGGTTATAACTCTGTGACCGTCATTTATTTATTTTTGCTCAGTCTGTAAATGAAATCTGTCTTGAACATGAGACAGTTCTTACTCAACAGTGTCCTTCAGCTCTTCAAAGCCTTCACCTCTCTCTTTCCTGTCCTTCTCTGTTTATAAGATGATGTATATCTTGACCTTTCCTGCCTGCTCTTTAATTTCTGATTTATTTTATTGTTTCATCTTCTTTAGTATGTTATGATTCTGTTCAGACGTTTGATTTATTTGCCTCTGAGGCCACGTTACTTTACTTTATATGACGTTCATGCTTCCTCTTGTTATTCAATTATGTGCTCAGTTCGTTCTATCATTCTTGTTCTTCCTGTGTCTCACCATCAACACTGCCACTGTTTTTGATATTCACACTGTCACTTATCATAATGCAGAACTCCCGTGAGACTCGTGCCTCTTACTGTGATCTAACGCCTCTCCCCTGTTGTTCTTCAGCGGGTGGAGGATACAGTGCAGAAGCTGGAGGCTGAGCTGGCTGTGCTGCTCGATGCCATTGAGGCTCCAGAGTGGAGTGCTATATTGAACACTGACCATGGTGGACCCGCAGTAGATATATTTGATGAGAGCAATGCCAGCATGAATCCTCCAGAATGAAAAAGAGAAAGGTAGAAGACTGATGGACTTTATTCACCTGTTTAATTGGTAATATATTTATATCAATTGTATAGTACAATAGCCCAATAGAGCATGGCATAGCAGTTGCTTTTATTTTTTATTTATTTTCTACCCATTATAACAAACTATGTTGTGTAGGACTAAAAAGGTATTACCTGAAAAAATAGAACAAATGTAGTTATAGACACAATTTTATACATCGATACAAAGAATTACCAGTAAAGCATTTTGCTCTGGCAAACCGAGAGTGGAAATACATAAGAATAATAGAATAAATAAAGAGCTTTCCAGGCTCGGTCCATCCAAGTCCATCAAGTTTTTTTTTTCTACTGGCTATATACTAAAGACAAATAAACATTGTGTAAAGTCTTTGTCCATTTTTGCTACTTTTTTTGTGTCACCCAAAACTTTGGGGTGAAGATTTGCTCCTCTCTAAGAGTTTTTCCCTTGTCACTCATGCCTTAGGCTTGCTCATGCTTTAAGACATTCTAAAGAGTGCAAAAAAACCCAAAAACCAAAATAGAAACAGCTAATGTGTCTGCAGAATGAGAAAAACATTTGCATTACAGTACTGTGCAAAAGTCTTTGGCCACTGTTATATTAGATATACCATTGTTTTAAGAATGCAAAGAAGAATTTCACTGCAAGTTGTACTGTGTATAACCATGTACGTGACAAATAAAGTCTAAAGTCTAATGACCATATGTAGGTATTTATCAGTCTCTTTATTAGAATAGAACGAGAAATACAGGAAATTTGTATGCATCATTAACAAAATGGCAAAAAAAAGAGAACAGCTTCTGTAGGCTTCTGTTGCAAATCTGGCAGCGTCATCTGGATGCCAAGTTGACCCTTCTACAGTCCGAAGAAGTTTGGTCATGAATGGTGTTTGTGGAAGGGTAGCAGCCGCCAAAGAGACCATTTTTAAGGAAGGGGAACAGGGTGAAAGGCTAAGATATGCTAAAGCTCACAAAGATCGGAATGAAGATCAGTGGAGTGACAAATCCAAGTTTGAAATGCTTGAGTCCAGTCGTCGACAATATGTTATATATGGTCATTGTGCCATTGCTAAAATAACAAATGTACTGTAGTGATGGCCTAAGACCTTTGCACAGTACTGTATTTAGATAAAGTATGTTTATTCCCAACATGTACTGTACATTGTATGTGGAAAGAATTATACTCACTTTCAGGAAACTGCCAATAAAAAAATACACAGATGAGCCAAAACATTACAACCACTCACAGATGATTATCTCATTTCCTACATCATAACCCTTACTGTGTATATTAAGGTCTGGAATATATTAGAAGGTAAGCCAGATCTCACAGCAGCATGTATAAAGTCTAGAGGAACTTTGACAAGGGATAAAATTGCAGATTGCTGCAAAATTCCAGATGGCTGGGTCAGAGCATTTCAGTAACTGCCAGGCTTGTGGGGTGCTCTCGGTTAGCAGTGTTGAATTCTGACCAACCCAGGCAATTGCTGGATACATGGGAAGCCAGGCTTCCTCTTCAATGTCTACCAAAGTTTTTATAGTATGCACTAATCTTAGTGGAATTCAATATTTTAATGAATCAAATGATTGAATATCTTACTTGTCATGTCCTTCTGTTCATTCATTTAAATCAAACTTGTTCAGTTGATCAGTGCAGTGTGTTCAAAATCTCTTTTGAAGCAACCAAAACAGAGTTAATAGACACCCAGTGAAGCTCATGCATCTCTGGGTGTCTATTGTAGGTTCGTATACACGCTGATTATGACGAAAGATTAACGTTCATTGGAAAAATGTTTTTTAACGCATGAATGGAGTATGGACAGGTACATTTTGTACAGACAAAAACATTGTTCAGTGCTCAGTGTTCAGTGTTTACTGGACAGTATGCTTTTTCATTTTTGGCCTGGACACACGGCTTCTCTTATGATATTTGGTCGACCTCTCAAAGGAGTGGAATCTCATAACCTGCTAACCAGTTAATTGGGAATTGGAAACATGACTAGTTTCGGAACAAACCACAAACTGGTAACTGGGTGTTCAAGGCTTAATGATGCTGCATGGGCATATTAACAGAAGGGCTATTGTGGCTCAAGTAACAGAATTTTTTAACGCTGGTTATGGGAGAAATGTGTCATAACACACACTGCATAGCATAGCCACAGACCAGTCAGTATGCTAACTGTGCTAACCCGTCCTGCTTCAAAAGCCCAAACAATAAAGACGCAATTTTCGAAACTGGACTTTGGAGTAATGGGAGAAGGTAATTTGGTCTGATGAGTCCTGTTTACATTTACATAATGTAAACTGTTTACCTGGGAATGTGATGGCACCAGGTTGCACTGTGGGAAGAAGACAAGCTGATGGAGGGAATGTGATGCTCTCTGCAATGTTCTGCTAGGAAACTCTGTGTTCAGGCATTCTTGTAGATGTCAGCTTGGCACTTGCCATCTACCTAAACAACACTGATGACCAGGTGTCATAATTAGCTCACCAGACAAAAATTAGTCACCCATGACTAAAATGTACTTAATACTGTGTAATACCTCCATGAGCACAAAAGACAGCTGTAATTAGATTTGACACGGATTGGACAAGTTTCTGGATGTAGGCGGCATCAATGTTCAGCCACTCTTAAACCAAAGAATTGCACAGGTCATCCAGATTTCATGGATGCCTTCCCTGGTGTCTTACCACTTGTTTCAAGGAGTCCCACAGATTTTCAAGAGGATTCACATCTGGGGATTTTGTGGGCCAGTCCAGATGTGTGACTGCTAATGAATGTTCATTATGCTGATCAGTCACATTTCAGCGACTTCCTTCACACTATGGCCTTTGGCATGTCCAAATGCAATCGCTCCTTTTTACCCACAAATTGCTCCTTTTCGCCTCATTACCGTCTGCTCTTGTGAACCATTTTTCACACATTAAATGAGACTTTTACTGCACTGGACCAGCTATTCTCAATCTATGAATCACGTCGCACACCCCATAGGTATTTATAGTCCGATCATCCACATGCAACACCATTTGCAGGCACTTGAAGTTACATGCAAGATGACTTTTTCCAGGAGCTTCTTTTGCCTCATTGGTTTATGTTCAGCAGAAACTGGCTATTCAAGGAGATCAAATAACTTTAATCGGTGAACAGTCTCCCTATTATGAGTCACGCTGATCCTGTCTTGTGGCGCTAGAGGGCAGCGTTGACTCATATTTCAGTCTGGGCACGCTCGGGGCGATCATGCATGCTCCAGCACTTATTTAACGCTGATTGTGTGATTAGCGACACCTGCTGGCACCTGTATATAAGAGCATGCTCAAGCTCAGGCGGGTGTCGTGTCCTTGTACATTGAACCCGAGACCTCACCCGTCTCACGTGCATGCGTCATATCGTGGTTATTTTTGTTAGGGAAAGAGGTGTAGCTGACGGTTTGTAGACCGCCAGCAAATGTATGGCTTAGAGGCCTGAGGTAACTGCTAGGGTTTAGTTTTTTTGATAGTGTAAGGCAAGATTAGGCTATCTGTTCCCCTAAGCTGTCCCAGCTTTGACTCGCTCACTGCGGCGATACACGACCGCCTTCTTCCTTGTTCGCCCCTCCTCACTGCAATCACTGGAAGTAGTGCTCCCCATGCAGTCGTGCTTTGAAAGGACGCTGTGCTGCCTTTATTTCAGCCTCGTCCTTTCCCTTCCTCATCCGTGTCACACTTCGTAAGCTGCGAGAGTACCGTGACACGCCTTTGCGGCACTCCGTCGGGGACCACCGCTCTGCACAAGCGCAGACCTGTTACGCCGTTTGCGTAGCAGAGCTGCGTTGGGTGTGCTGAGCGCTTAGGGCATTTCCTTTTGATTAAGTTGTTTGCCTTTTCTCCTCAGTGGCCTAGTGGCACGTTTGGGTTTATACAGCCATCACCAATGCCGGTTTCTCAGCTTGTTTTTGTTTTGTTGGTTTATTCACTTTTTATTTATTTATTTAAACTTTTGGTTCACCATTTCCATCTGGAGCTAACTGCAATTGGGTCCTAAACCCATTTTACTTTTGTTTTCATGGTTCGCCATAATAAAAGGCATAATAACAGAAGGATGCGACCAGTAACTGGACCCAGCATTAGCTCCTGGACCTCCAATATGGAGGTCCCCATCACCGCAGACCGCGTCCAGAGTTTGACCCCACTATAGATTCCAATCCTGCCAGGTTGGAGGGCCTCTGCCACGGTGGGCGTAGGCAAACTGCCAGGTCTCTGTGGGGGATTCTTCTGTCCTCCGGTGAGCTCAAGCTCTACCCACGAGCTCGGCCAGATGAACCACTCGATATTTTCAAGCCTGTGCCACTACATTTTTACATTTTGAATGGCTGTTCAAGTGGGTATTGGATATATAATATGGATTTTTATAAGCTGTTTGATATGGACAGAGCTTGTGGTTTTCCTGCTCTAATGTAGTCACTCTTATAGAACAGATTTTGTTCAATAGAATACTTAGTTAGTGAGGGTATGACAGTTTTTTTAGTCCTAGTTTGATTCCACAGCGAACTAAACTCCCCCAAATTGTTGTCAGCAAAGGGATTGATAATGGTCTGAATTAAAAAAGAAAAACTATTTTAAAAACTAAAAACTAATTTAACCACACTATCACACTGAGCTATCATTGCATCATTTTTGGAGCTCATTCTAATAGTGGCTTCTCTCTCATTTGCAGAGCCTTCACAGAGGATTCACAGAGACCAGAATCACATCCTGAACATAACCTGCTTGTCTCTACTACACCATCCAGTTAGATGTCAGTTTTGCTATAATACCATAATATAGTTTAGCTTTAGCTCTTACAGTTGTGGTTCATACACCCCAGACACTGGACATAAGGGACCATAAAACATAATGTCAAGTGTTTTTGTGCTTGACACAATTTGCTTTATAACTCAGTGCTTTGCAGAATGATCAAAACAGGTAAAAATCTATACAACAACTGGTGTCCACCACCAAAGGACTGATTCAAAATACACTATTAAAATATATTTTATAAGGTGTGTGAGAATCCTAATGAATTCACAATATATTTGAGTCTCATGTCGTAATTGTCATGATACCATACATTTAATTCAAATAGTGATACTTGGTATAATGATTAATTAGTACCTGACATTGAATCAGTTGCTTCTCACATGTCAATATTGTTAATTTGTTCATTTACCGTCGCATCAGCATCAATGGCTATTCACAACAAGAGCAAGGTTACATCGACATTCAGTACATATTCACAGTGGGCCAATTTAGAGCAACCAGCATGTCTTTTGGAATGTGGGAGGAAATCCAGAACATACAAACTACCCACAGGCCGAGGTCGGGATCGAACTGCCATCTCTTGAGCTGTGAGTCGACTGCGCCACTGAGCCGCCCCTGACTTGTCAATATCTCAAAGCAGTTCTCTGTACTTCATCACTTTTACACTCGGGTCTTCTGTAAACGGATGCTCTTTAAGACTGATTGGACTGGCTGCTATCATTCAGTGCCATTATATAAACTTCTAAATGGTTTTTGTTCTTTTTTTGGTTCTTTTTCTTCTTTTAAGACTCTTAATATGAATACCGTATTTTTCGGACCATAAGGCGCACTTAAAACCCTTTAATTTTCTCAACAATTGACAGTGCGCCTTAAAATGCGGTGCGTCTAATGTATGAATTAATTCTGGTTGTGCTTTCTGACCTAGAACCGATTGTAGATGGTACACGGCGCTCATAAATCTGTCAAAATGTTAAGGCACGGCTTTGGTAAGTTACGAAGCTTAAGGCAACCGTAGTGCGCAGCATAGCGGAGTAATACGATCTGTGCTTCAGCATTAGGGTACGTGCATTCATTCATTCATTTTCGAAGCGGATTTCAAACTCAACGCTATCAGTCACGCAGTACAACATGGACATAGAGCAGCTGTGAGAGAATTCAACATTAACGAATCAATGGTACGGAAGTGGAGGAAGCAAGAAGACGCCCTGCGCCAGGTAAAGACCAAACTGAGCTTCCGACGGCCCGCCCCCCTGCCACTCGCCCCGGGACACACACCACCCCCCAGACGTGTCGTTTCATCACTTCCCTGCGTTCTTTCCCCCGCGTGGCTTTCTGTCTGCCACTCGGTCCGGTTCGCGCGTCCATTGCTCTCGCACCTTCTCACCTGGTGCGGTTTCTAGCGGGCAACCCTCCCACCCCCCCCCCCACCCGCCCCTCCCCGGTACCACAACGCCCCACGTGTCAGCCCAGAACTCCTATAATAGTCGTACCCCGTTGCCAGCGAGGACCCACGTTTGTCCCATTTCCTGTGCCTGTTCTCTCCAAGGAGAGTACAGCCCCCTCCTGCGTTGGGCTCCCCCCCACACAAGCCCCCCCCCCACGCCCCACATCTCATCACCACTGGCCTACCCCCACCCCTCGCCCTCAGCTTGTTGTTCCTTCCTTCCCAGCCGGCCTGTTCCGCGCCCCGCCCCCCGGACCGCCCTCCCCCCGCCGCTTTTCCCCCTCCGGCCTCATGTGCCTGCCTCCTCTGTTCCCGCCCCCCCCCACTCCCCCCCTGTCTCGGCATTCTCTGGCCCACCAACCCACCTACAACCAGAACACCCAAGAACAAACACAGAACCCCTGTTGCTTGTCCCGTGCCTCCCAAACCCCCTGTTTCCGCCACACAACCCAAGGGACTCTGTTTTTCCCCCCCCCTCCCTCCTACCGCTACTGGCCCCTGAAGCGATGATGAGTTTATGAGTGTTTGGTAGTAGAGCGTCTATACTGTCTCAGATAGTGATACGTACAGATGATGTTTAATTAAAAAACACTTAACCAACAGTGTGGCCCCAAAGCAATTAACAAAAGCTTATTTATAGTGTTGCAATCTCATGATGTAGGAGTCTGATTGCACCGTGCAAAGTACCCGCCACCCCTTCCTCTCTGTGAACTGAGGGTGCTAGCATAGCTGCTGATGCTACACTGCAGCCTGTGTTTTGGCGGCGTCCTGTGTTCCTGTTCCTTTCCGTTGGCTCTTTCATCCCCCTCCCTTCCTCGGACTTCCCTGCCTTCTTTGCCCTCCCGCACTTCCCGTCCTGTCGCTGTCCCCCCTCCCCGCCCCCCCTGCTCCCTCCGCCGCCCTCCCTTTCCTGCGCCGGCCTGTTGCGCCTGCCTCCTGCCTCCCCCTGTGTCCTGCCGGGTGCTTGTCCCCCCCTCTGCCTTGTTCCTCCGTGCCTCCCGGGTTCCGCTGCCCGCCTCCGCTCGGCTTGCTCCCCGTTTCCGGCCCGGGCCCCGCCTCCCGCCAGCCCCCACCCAGACCGACCCTGCCACCCCCACGCACACCCCAACACCCCACCCCCGACAAATTTTCCTCCCAGCTCACCCCAAAAATGTGTAGGAACTGAATTTCGGATGCGCTCTGAGGTGGTCGAGAAACCGACGTACACTTTCAATGACTATTCCTTATATTTTTCCATTTTCAACTCTGCCCAGAACACCAACCCGACATTGGAATGCACCCCTCCTTCCTTGGCCGTCCGCGGTGGTTGCTTTGCCCCCTCCCCTTGCCTCGCGCCCCCTCCGCTCTTCCCCCTTCCCCGCCTCTTTTCCCTCCTGTTTTCCCGCCCTTCTTCCGCCCCGCCTTCGGCCCTTCCCCTGCTCCTTGCCCTGCCCCGCCGCTGGTGTCGATCCTGCTTCCGTGCCCCCCGCTTCGCGGTACCCCCCCCGTCTCCTTCCCGGCCCGTCCGCGCCAGTGGCCCCACCCTTTACACCCCACCCCCACACCCCACCAACAGTCCATGTCTTTCATTCTTCGCCCTCCGGTCCCACACACTCACCCCGCTCCTACACCACCCCCCACCCCAACCCCTGGGCTTGCCCCCCCCCGTTCCTCGCGTTCTTGTTCCCTCTCCTGCCCCCTCCCCCCCCCTGGCTTTGGCGCCCGCCCTGGCTTGCTTTGCAGCGTCACCCCCTCTTTCGTTCCCGGTCCCCACCCACAGCCCCGCGCCACCCGTAATAGCGTCACACCTGCCTCCCCCTCCCTGCCCCCTCGCGCCCTGCCCCCGTCCCCAGACCCGTGCTGCCCCTGTTGTGTCCTCGCCTCAAACCCCCCCCCCCCCCCAACTGCTTCCCCAGCGCTGTTTCCCTTCCCACAACCCCCCGAACATGAGATGCCCACGCCCCAGGTATGACCCAGACCCGCTACATGTTCTGTCCTCCCCCCAGATCCCATTTTAGTCTTTCCAACCAGAGCCTCGTGTAGAATACACCTCTACATCAAACATACCACAAACCATCCCACAAGGAGCACAAACGCGACACACACCTGCCAGTCCTAGAGTATGAATAACATACTGCAACATCGAGCACTGATGTCACTGGTGAAAATGTTGTCATCGTCCCAATGCTTCAGAGTATGTTTCCATTTCAAACGATGGGTGTGTATGACAAAGCACAGCTACAATGTTATGTCCTCCCCACCAGATCCCATTTTAGTCTTTGTAAATAGTGGAACATGCAAAAATCCAGATACTATGGTATCAGTATAGTCATTTACAAATTACACTAAATTCATATCCACTTGAGGCTAATTATAGAATTGATTTTTAATTCCAGAAACATGTCCTGCTTTTACTTACCACAATAAATGCTTGTTTACAAATGTTAGATTGGTCCTAAACACTCCACACACATTCATGAACACACACAGACACACACAGAGAGAAAAAAACAACAATACGTACAGACAGTCAGATCAAACAGACAGATGCAGACACACAGGCACTAATTGTTTTTATTTAGAAATAGCTATGCAAATGGTACAAAAGCTTTGGCGTTTTTGCCTACAAGTTGTGCCTGCACACTTGGAAATAAAAGTTTAACATCACTGTATGAAGACAGCTTCATACAACTGCCTTATCCTTACTACTATTTTACTTCTTTACATTTAAGTCAGATATGAGCACCCACATAAAACTGTGGAGATAAAATTCTGCTTTTAGTTATGTACATATTTTACATAATTAGACAACACAGTCATGATGTCTAGTTATGTAGAATGCTACAACTTCCCAAATCCCTAGAAAGATACCATGTTAACCCATACATTATCATAAGGTGGGTAACAAATGAAAGGACAAACCTGAATAAGTGAGAAGGTCCGGTGGCTCTGTTATGCTGTGGGTTGCATTTTGCAAGTATGGTTGGGTTCCACTTACCCCTTAGAATGTCATTGCAGATCAGTATATAGATTTTGACTGATTACCTGACCCCTATGAGGTAAATCATGTTATGTGGCTTTCTAACTAACACTAACCAGATCACCGATCAGACAGCGTTCTCATCTATCATCTTTTAAACACCAATTCTTTTTCAAAGACTGACGTTCCATGAGTCCAGTACAACTGTGGAACTAGTCCATCTATGCCAAGGTGCATCTGGTGGCTCATGGTGGCCAGTTTATGATGTTTTTCCTTTAATTTGTCACCATGTGCAATACTAAATCAACACAACTTTAAAGAAAATCCCCGTCTTGCCTCCTGGGAGGGGGAGTGCTGAAACCAAGCAAATACAGAACACTGTCCAACCATTTCTGTCAATAGTACTGTCAATCAACTAAATGTAATAGGATCTTATAATTGTGTACTATTGAAGTTAGAAGCTTATTCTCCTTGAGGAGTGAAGATCACCAGTAGTTCATAAGCAGCAGGAATGGTAGAGCACTAGATTAGTAAACTGAACAGACTGAACACACATTGTGGCGTGATCGACACCGAAAGTTAAACCCTCCTGCAATGGGCATCTTAAGAACAATAACAGTCTGAGGAAAAAAAAACACAGATTGAAATGCCAATAAGTCACCACAGAGCAAAGTGCTAATCAATTGCAGCTAGTTTATAAAGACAAAATACAGAAAATCCAAGCCATTCACATTAAGACCTTAACAGATACTGACATAAGGTTATGAAAGTTCTACGTAATTTTGTAATTTAAATGTCATAAGAAACTTTACCTCAAAGCTTCAGAACATTTGGGGTGCAGTCACATGGTCACTCTGTCTGTATCTTAATATATACATTGATGCCAATTTGTCAGGCACACCTAACTTGTGCTCACACTCAGTAATGCATTTTATCAGGTACACCCCCAATATACATATTCTGTGCAGTGCACAGGTCATCAGCCACCCACTGCAGAGAAGACCACTACAGAGGACCTATTACAACCCCAAATCAGAAAGGCTATGGCGATATTATGATGGAAATGCAAATTAAAAAATGCAGTGTTCCTTACATTTACTTTGACATTCATTTCATTGCAGACGGTATGAACCCAAAATATTTCATATTTTTTTGGGTCAACTTCATTTCATTTGTTAGCAAACATCCATTCCTGCATTTCAGGCCTACAACACATTCCAAAAAAGTTGGGACAGGGGAATTTAGGGTTAATAATGAGGTAAAAAACAACTAAATAATGAAGTGATTTGAAACAGGTACTTATAACCATGATTTGGTACAAAAGCAGTATCTACGAAAGGCTCTGAGGAGCAAACATGGGCAGAGGATCTCCAGTTTGACAACAAATGCATGAGAAATTATTGAAATATTTGAAAACAATGTTCTTAAAAGAAAGATTGGAAGGGATTTACATAGTTCTTCCTCTACAGTGCATAATATCATTAAACAAATAAAAGAATCTGGAGGAATTTCAGTTCAAAAAGGGCAAGATTCATGATCCTGTGTGCTCCGAACCAAAGACAGGAAGGACCATCCAGACTGTTGTAAGCAACAAGTTGAAAAACCCGGGATTTGCCATAGTATGGCGTTGGGTCAGTTCCCTTGGAAAAGATCATTTACAGTTCTGTGATGGCAGCATTAATGCAGAAAAGTACATTGAGCTTTTATAGCAACATAAGCTGCCTTCAAGACGACATCTTTTCCATGGATGTCCATTCTGTTTTCAACAAGACAATGCAAAACAAATGAAATTAGTAAATGTTAGGACTGAAATATGCAAATCCCTCCAGTCTTTCTTTAAGGAACATTATTTTAAACATTTCAATAAATTTCTCAAGTGTTTGTTGGCAAACTGGAGATCCTCTGCCCATCTTTGCTCCTCACAAACTCAGCCTTTGTGTAACTGCTTTTGTATCAATTCATGATTACAAACACCTGATGATATCACCTGTTTGAAATCACATCATTATTTATTCAGTTTTTTTTTCATTAAGTGTGTTGGAGGCCTGAAATGCAAGAATGGATGTTTATTAACAAGTGAAATGAAGTTGAACAGACAAAACATGAATTATCTTGCATTCATACTGTCTGAAATGAAATAAAAGTCAAAGTAAATAAAAGGAACATTGTGTGGTCTTTTTTTTTTTTTTTTTTTTTTTTGGCGTGTCCCATACTATCCCAACTTTTTCTGGTTTGGGGTTGTCCATAGCATTGTTGCAGCACTGCTGTGTACCTTTTAAGTATGGTTGGTGAACCATATGAAATGTCCCATGAGTGTATGTCCTAGATAGACAGATGTAATTAAATGGCATTGTATTTCTACATATTATTTATTTTTACTTAATATTCTGTCAAACATTTTATCCTTCAACTTGTTCTTCACCGAAGACTATTCCCAGATAGGAGACAAACCAAATACTTTTGAGTTTAGGCACATAAGGGTTCGTTATGGCACTGTAAGCAGCCACACTGTTACTTGGCATTTATAATCTGGGCCAAAAATAACCCAATGCAACATATTATGTTTATTGTCTGTTTAGCACTGAGTTCTGGGTGGAAAGTGACTGAACTCTCAAGTTCTAGGCCGTCAAGGTGGAGATGCATTCTGGTATCAAGTCAAATTACTGCATAGCCATCATTCCATGGCTATATGTGGTTCAGATGAAAGTGGTAAGAGTGGGCCAGGAACAGGGCCATCACTCATTCACTATCTGGGAATTGCCTCTATAGAAATAAACTGAATGCTAAGCCACTAGTAAATGGCAGCCCACTTTCAGAGGGAGCAGCTGAGAGAGAGCAAACAAAGGTAGTCTAAAGTTCAGAGAACATTCAGCTATTTAATAATTAACCTCTCGCTACACAGAAACCGCATTTGCTTGTTCGCATTTGGCCAGTCCTGTCATATGAACATCCTAACAGCAGAGTCCTATTGCTCTGTGTGTCATCATGCATTCTCGGTGCAGCTTGTAACCTCTACAATGTCTACTTTACATCATGCTGTATGGATATGTTGCATAGAAGATTGAGCTTACTCTAGGGGCCATATAGCAGAAGAGAAAATGGAGGCCATGTTGCTGCTCGTTTAGGTGTAACCCAAACTGTACAGTGATTAATGTAGCTGGGATGTAAAACGGAGCTTATTTACGGCTCTAATGAGATCCCCCGCCTGTGCTGGGCACACGTAGGGCTTTATAGGCATGGTGAGTGCACTGACTCCTAACAGACCAACAGGAGGCGCTAGGAGCTTCCTGGAGATGAACAAACTGAGCCACACATGCTCAGTTTTGAGGTCTCGGGTTCAGGCTCGGTTTCTTCATCTTCAGTTCCACCCTCTGCCTCTTCTCCCTCTCGATCAGGGTCTCCTTCTTCTCCTGCTTCTCCCTCTGCTCCCTCACTCTCTCCCACCATGCAGCCTTCCTCCTGCCTCCTCTTCAACCTGATGAACAAACGATATAGAGACAGTAGAGACCGTTAATAGAGACAGTATGAAACCACAGCAATTCCATACACTATACACTCTGAGTAGGGTTTGAATCTGTGGCCTTGGGTTGACAAGGAATATGCTTCTCAGTTTACCACTGGGTAAATCTGGGTAATCTCCCAAACTGTTATTAATGTTGTATTTCTTTTCTTTCTAGGTACTTACACTCATCACTTCTTAAAAAAAGTGCAAAAAAGTATTTAGTCAGCCAGTGATTGTGCAAGTTCTACTTATAAAGATGAGAGAGGTCTGTAATTTTCATCATAGGCATACTTCAACTATGAGAGACAAAATGAGAAAACAAATCCAGGAAATCACATTGTAGGATTTTAAAGAATTTAATTGTAAACTATGGTGGAAAATAAGTATTTGGTCAATAACAAAAGTTCAGCTCAATACTTTGTAACATAACCTTTGTTGGCAATGACAGAGGTCAAACGTTTAATTGTAAGTCTACACCAGGTTTGCCCACACTGTAGCAGATCTCCTCTAGAGCAGTGATGTTTTGGGGCTGTCGCTGGATGCAACTCAGCATTCTTCTTCCCCCAAACACAATGAGTTGAGTTTTTACCAAAAAGTTCTAGTTTGGTTTCATCTGACCACTTGATATTCTCCCAATCCTCTTCTGGATCATCCATATGCTCTCTAGCAAACTTCAAATGGGCCTGGACATGTACTGGCTTAAGCAGGGGGACACGCCTGGCACTGCAGGACAAGTGAGTACCTCTCTGTGTAGTGTGTTACTGATGGTAGCCTTTGTTACTTTGGTCCCAGCTCTCTGCAGGTCATTCATCAGGTCACTCTGTGTAGTTCTGGGATTTTTGCTCACCGTTCTCATGATCATTTTGACCCCATGGGATGAGATCTTGTGTGGGGTCCCAGATCGAGGGAGATTATCAATGGTCTTGTATGTCTTCCATTTTCTTACAATTGCTCCCACAGTTGATTTATTCACACCAACCTGCGTGCCTATTGAGATTCTCTCAGGTTACAGGTCTACAATTTCTTTAAGGTGTCTTCGACAGCTGTCTGTGTCTGTTATAACGAGGTCAAAAAGGTGCCATTAATACAGGTACAAGTGGAGGACAGAAAGGTTCTTAAAGAAGAAGTGGACAGGTCTGTGAAGCCAGAAATCTGGTTGGTTTGTGGGTACAAAATTATTTCCACCATGATTACAATTAAAGTCTTTAAACCTACTACGAACTCTTATCTTTCTTAGTAGGAGAACTTGCACAATCAGTGGCTGACTAAATACTTTATTGCCCCACTGTATATTTCAATTCACTTAATATCACACTTTCTTTACCTTTCTCTGGTTTAACTCTTCTTCTTTGGGTCTGGCTTTAAGCATCATTCTCAATATTCGTTTGACTAGTTGATATGTTGTATGACGGATAACTGTGGCTGTATATGGAACACCGTCAACTGCCTATGAAAAAATCTTATGTGCACTCTGAGTAGCTGAAAATTGCTGTGTTGCAAAATCAATTAATCTACAAGGTATATGAGAGTGCTGTGTTTCAGAGCTCCCAAATCGACTCCAAAACAGCCACAAAATCAGTATAATCATGTAGTTGTGCAAGCGCGACCACTTTTGAAACCCAAAACCCGTATCATGGTGACGTAAGCGTGCTTGGGCAGGACAGCAGGGGAATGGGGAGGAGGGACAGTCATGCTCTTGCTTAATATAAGACAACTGGTCATTGTACGAGTATGCCTTAAGACAGTTTCCTAGCCCATGGACCCTCCAGGATTTTATGATGTCCATCAACTCAGTCACCAAGTTTCTGTTATACATGAAGGTTTACATTCTTATATGTGAAATTCTAATTTCTGTGAAAGAGTCCATGGTTTTAACAAAAGGGTCAGTCACTTCAAGTTTAGTCAAGGTTAAGAACCACTGATGACAAGAAATGAGATGAAATCTTGATGTTGGGTAAATAAGAAAACGATCTAAAACATTACATGTGATTGCTACTTTTTGAGCTAATTATTTTTACCTTTCATAATGTGTATGGTATAGGTGCAGAGTGAAGTGCTACTACTAATGTTTCCTTAGTTTGTGAAAGTATGATATAGCCAATTAAAATCTAATATTGAAATCTAATATTACACTAACATAAGACTAGCACAGACTAAGTGGTACAGTCACAACAATGACTAGAACATGGGCACAAAACAGCTATGAACAGAGACTTGTGGTTGCAAATTGTGGGGCAGTTCCAAAAATAGTAATTGTAACATGAAGTAAATGAGACAGAGCAAGAGCAGATTAGTGACTACCAAATTATAAATGAAGTAATAAGTTTGAGCAGGGATGAACCAATATGATCTCCTCCAGAGAGAATGTCCATGCTGTAATCTTACACAGCCAGCACTAAACACAAAAACCGGGATATTCATGTAGAAAAACTGTTTTAGTGGAAAGATTGATGGTTTGCTAAAACACAAGCTGTTTATTCACCCAGACAATGTTTCTCATCAATCATGCCAAACTCTGAACTGTACAGTTATGAAACAATGTGCTGTGTGCGCTACATAATAAGCTTATTATGTGTTGTGTTCATTGCACACACTGTACCTCCACCTACAGTGGTGCTTGAAAGTTTTTGAACCCTTTAGAATTTTCTATATTCCTGCATAAATATGATCTAAAACATCATCAGATTTTCACACAAGTCCTAAAAGTAGATAAAGAGAACCCAGTTAAACAAATGAGACACAAATATTATACTTGGTCATTTATTGATGACCAAGAAAATTATCAAATATTACATATTAGTGAGTGGCAAAAGTATGTGAACCTTTGCTTTCAGTATCTGGTGTGACCCCCCCTGTGCAGCAATAACTGCAACTAAACATTTCTTGTAACTGTTGATCAGTCCTGCAGGAGGCTTGGAGGAATTTTAGCCCATTCCTACGTACAGAACAGCTTCAACTCTGGGATGTTGGTGGGTTTTCTCACATGAAACTGCTGCTTTAAGTCCTTCCAACAAACATTTTTGATTGGATTTAGGGAACAGGACTTTGAATTGGCCATTCCAAACATTAACTTTAGAATTATCGTGGATATAATTCAGAATTCTTGTCCAGAAATGATGGCAAGCCGTCATGGCCAGATGCAGCAAAAACACAATGATACTACACCACATGTTTCACCAGATGGGATAATGGTTCGTATGCTGGATTGCAATGCTTTACTTTCTCCAAACATAACCCTTTTTCTTTTTAAACCAAAAAGTTCTATTTTGGTTTCACGTCCAAAAACACATCTGTCAGTAGGTTTTGGCTTGTCCACGTGATTCTTAGCAAACTGTAAATGAGCAGCAAATGTTATTTTTGGAGAGCAGGGCTTTATCCTTGCAACCCTGCCATGCACATCATTGGTGTCAGTGGTTCTTCTGATGGTGGACCATGAACATAACATTAGCCAATGTGAGAGAGGCCTTTCAGTTGCTTAGAAAGTTAACCTGGGAGTCTTTGTGACATCGTCAAACTGTTACACGCCTTGCTTTTGGGAGTGATCTTTGTTGGTCGACCACTCTGGAGGAGGGTAAAAAACTGGTCTTGAATTGTCCTCCATTTGTAAACAAACCTGTCTGACTGTGGATTGGTGGAGTCAAACTCATTTATAGATGGTTTGTAACCTTTTCCAGGCCTGTTGAGCATCAACAAAACTCTTTTTCTGAGGTCCTCAGGACTGTCCTTTGTTCGTTGCCATGAGTAACCTTCCACAAACATGTGTTGTGAAGAGCGACTTTGATAGATCCCTGTTCTTACATAAAACAGGGTGCCCACTCAAAACTGATGTCCATTCCAATGATTGAAAACCACCTCCTGAATTAATTTCCTGCAAAATTATTAAACTGGCTAATCCTAGAGGTTCACATACTTTGCCACTCACTAATAGAATCGGATAATTTTCCTCAATAAAATAAGATCAAATTACCAAGGATAATATTTTTGTCTCATTTTGAACTAGGTTATCTGTAATCTACTTTTAGGTCTTGTAGGAAAATTGTGATTTGATGTTTTAGGTCATATTTTATGCAGACCTTAGAAAATTCTAAAAGGGTTCACAAACTTTTCAAGCACCACTGTTACCTGGATTCAGCCATAATTTTAAAAACTAATTCGTGTAAGTTCCCCTCATGCCGCCCAAGGCTCTGACCCATCAAGATATGAAAACTCTGAAGGTGTCCGTGTCCTCCTTTAATGTCTAGAGCATCCCACAGATGCTTTGGGATTGGACTGAGGTATGGAGAATTAGGAGGTAATACCTGGGGACTCTTTTCATGTCCTCAAACGTTTATGTAGCAAGCGGTTTGTTTTACCATGCTGAAAGAGGGCAGCTGCCATAACGGAAATACCTTTGCCATGAAGGAAGGGGTTTACTTGGTCTACAACTCTAATTACGTAGTGGAAGTTTTGTTTAAAACGAAAATGACATTTTCAGACCTTATGAGGAATATTTTATACGCCATTTCAAGAGATAGAAAATAGCTACATTTTTTATGAGGAACTTGGCCGACAGACACAGAGCCTTGACCTTAACATCATTAGACATCTTTGAGCTTAACTGAAATGCTAACCAGGCCTTAGTGTCCAACATCAGTGCCTGACCTAACAGTCATGTTCCCAAATCTAGTGGAAAGCCTTCCCAGAAGAGTAACGACTGTTGGTGAAGCAAAATGGAACAAAGCATACACCCAACCATCTGCATGTAAACTATGTAAACTGATATTTGGATAAAACAATTCTGATTTAAAAATAACAACTTGGAATTAATTAGAGATGCAATTATCCACATACTTCCCTGGAGAGAAAGCTATATTACAATGGGCGGCATAATGAATGTATCACATAGTCTTTAATCTAGGCACGTTTTTGCATTGTTTTCTCACTTTTCTCGGTTGAAGATCACAAATTCTTGCTGCACGACTTCTAGGCATTCCTGTAGATATTCATTTTCCTAAAGAAAGATCAAGAGGACACAAGTCAGCCATCACTTATATCCAGTTATATGTGCTGTTCTAATTACATGTTTTAATAAGATTTACACAATATACACGATTTATTAGAGATCAAACATAAATATATTTTTGCAAATTGTAGCGAACGATTCACAAGTCAGTTCTGAGACTTAAATAAACTGGTACAGTGGGGCAAAAAAGTATTTAGTTCAGCCACTGATTGTTCGCAAGTTCTCTACTTTAGAAAGATGAGAGAGGTCTGTAATTTCATCATCGGTAACTTCAACTATGAGAGACAAAATGAGAAAAAAATCCAGGAAATACATTGTAGGATTTTTAAATAATTTTTACTGGTAAATCATGGTGGAAAATAAATAACGGATTTGGTCACCCACAAACAAGCAAGATTCTTCTGGCCTTATCACAGACCTGTAACTTCTACTTTAAAAAGCCTATTCTGCCTTCCACTGTTACCGTATTAATGACCCACCTGTTTGACCTTCGTTACTGTATAAAGACACCTGTCCACCGCCTAAAACAGTCGACTCCAAACTCAAACCGTTCAAGACCAAAGATGTGAAGGACACCAGGAAGAAAACTTGTAGGACCCTGCCACCAGGCGGGAAGAGTGAATCTACAATAGGAAGCAGGTGGTTGTTCTGTGAATAAATCAAACTGGGGAGCAACTGTAAGAAAAATGGAAGACATACAAAGACCATTGATAATCTCCCCTCGATCTGGGGCTCCACGCAAGATCTTGTCCCGGGGGCAAAATGTTCATGGAACGGTGAGAAAAATCCCAGAACTTACAGGAGGGACATGAGGAATGATCTGCAGAGGAGCTGGGAAAAAGTAAACAAGGCTTCCATCAGTAACACACTACGCCGAGGGGATCAGATCTGCAGTGCAGGCGTGCCCCTGCTTAAGTCAGTAAGTCCAGCGCCCGTCTAAGTTTGCCAGAAGGAGAATATGGATGGTCCAGAAGCGGGATTGGGAGAATATCATGTGGTCAGATGAAACCAAAATAGAACTTTTGGTAAAAGGCTCAACGGAGGAAAAGAAGCTGAGTTGCATCACACGAACACCATACCTACTGGATCCGTGTTAAGGGACACGAGCTCAACTGGAGGAAAAAGAATGCTGAGTCACATCCCAAGAACACCATACCTACTGTGAAGCATGGGGGTGGAAACATCATGCTTTGGGGCTGTTTTTCTGCAAAGGGGACAGCATGACAATGATCCCAAACGCACCGCTCGGGCAACGAAGGAGTGGCTCCGTAAAAAGCATTTCAAGGTCCTGGAGTGGCCTATACAGTCTCCAGACCTCAAACCCATAGAAAATGTGTGGAGGGAGTTTGTGTGGAGTATGTGTTGCCCCAAAACATCACTGCTCTAGAGGAGATCTGCATGTAGGAATGGGCCAAAATACCAGCTACAGTGTGTGCCAACCTGGTGAAGACTTACAGGAAACGTTTGACCTCTGTCATTGCCAACAAAGGTTATGTAACAAAGTATTGAGTTGAACCAAATTTATTGACCAAATACTTATTTTCCACCATAATTTACAATTAAATTCTTTAAAAATCCTACAATGTGATTTCCTGGATTTTTTCCTCATAGTTGAAGTATACCTATGATGAAAATTACAGACCTCTCTCATCTTCCTAAGTAGGAGAACTTGCACCATCAGTGGCTGACTAAATACTTTTTTGCCCCACTGTATATCACGTGGAAATGCGGCCAAACCTTTTCACATCTTTGACAGCTGCATCTAAATTTGTTCTAAATGCTTTATTCCTGACTGATGGTCTTACTTTGCTTGACATGTTTGTGTTCAGATTGGAATCTTGACTTGTGCTAAAAATAGCATCTCACATTTCCTGAAGTGCCAGAGGGCCATGCAACAGTACTGAAAGCTTCATAATTTAATTATGCAGATAATAAAGGATGATATCTTGCTCCAGAGCCTGAGGAGCTTCTTATTAGTGAAACTAGTATTCCTGCACAATGTTAAAGATCAGAAAGAACAATGGTACTGGCTGCATTTAATAAAAATGGAGATCCACATAAGTACTAGTGTTAATGAAAGACTGGAAACATAATTAGAGCTTTTTATAAAGTGGAATATCAGTGGCAGTAGTGTTGAATAAAAGTGGGATTAAGGCTGGCACTCAAATCTAAGGGTAAAAAGCTGCTCTCTATGTGCTGGAAAGATGGAAAAAAGCGAGTACATTTCAACCCTCAAATATGTTCTTGGACAGTGATGTGCAGTGAGGTCAAGGGCGGGTGAGGCACTGGACAGAGCCAGATTTACACACAGGCCTATATAAACTCAAAGAGATTCAATTATGAACACATGCATAGCGTATTTGGTTATCATTTCATTTCCCAGCTTTCTGAGTTTTTGGTGTTTCTGTGTATAAGATCTAAGCCCAACTTTCATTATCACTTAGTGGAAAAATGTGAAGAACCTGTTAACTTTTCGAACGCTTCTGACTCGCATCTGTGCCCGTGATGGCCCTTGTTGTCAATAGAGTTCAGACATTCACTCATTCAACAAAGGTGGCTCTCGCACACCCTAATTATTGTGGCAGAGGTAATGGTTGCCTCTCATGGTACTTTTTTCATTGCAGTTTTATCGATAGCAACAAGCCTAAATATATTTTACTCATATGTGAAATAAATTACCTATACCATAGAAGGCCATGACATGCAAATAAGATGTCTACAAACTGCACACTGGTGATATTCACATACAAATCACAGGCACAAGCTTATTCTAATTCAATTTTAATGCGATTTTGCAATCCGAGGTGCAAATTATGCAATATGAGCTGCAGAGCTCTCAGCTTCTGCGCTTCATTGTGCATAACTCTCCGAATTTGACAATAAAAACAACCAGAACCATAGAGAAATGGCAGTTGTACCAAAGATCATTGCATTTCATTATATTATTATTGGAATATAACAGGTGAGGCAGTGCCTCACCAGCTTCTCCTGACTGCACATCTCTTTTCTTGGATATGGAAAATGCAAAAAAAAACTGATTTTTATTTCATTGCAGACAGTACTAACTTTACATATTTCATGTTCTGTCTGGTCAACTTAATTTCATTTGTTAACATACATCCATTCCTGCATTTCAGGCCTGCAACACATTCCAAAAAACAGGGAAAGGGGCAATTTAGGGCTGCTAATTAGGTAAAAAAAAACCTCTCTAAATAATGACATGATTTCAAACAGGTGATGTAAACAGTTAATTTTCTAATCAAGATTTGGTACAAAAGCAGTGTCCACAAAACACTGAGTCTTTGAGGAGCAAAGATGAGCAGAGGATCTCCAGCTTGTCAACAAATGTGTGAGAAAATTACTGTTATTATGTTTAAAATCAATTTTCCTTAAATAAAGACTGGAAGGGATTTACATATTTCTTCATATACAGTGCATAATATCATTAATGATTCATAGAATCTGGAGGAATTTCACTGCATAAAGGGCAAGGGTGCAAGTCTAAACTGATCTCTGATCCCTCAGACGGCACTGAGTCTTTCATCAATAGTTGATATAACCACATGGGCAAGGGATTACTTTGGCAAACCTTTGTCCAGTACTGCAATAAGGAGTTACATTCAAACATCTAACAAAAACTTTACTAAAGCTACTGTGCAAAAAAGAAGTCTTATGTTAACCATGTCCAGAAGCAGTGCCAACTTGTCTGAACTCAGAGGCATTTGGAATGGACCATCACACAGTGGAAATGTGTATTGTGGTCAGATGAATCAGTATTCCAAATCTTATTTTGGAAACAAATGAATGCCGACAAGTCCACAAGCCAGGCTCTGTCATGGTACGGGGTTGTGTCAGTGTCATTGACAAAGGTCATTTACACTTTTGTGATGGTAGCATTAATGCAGAAAAGTACATTGAGCAACATAAGCTGCCTTCAAGATCATTTCCAGGGACTTTCATGCATTTTTCAAAAAGAGAATACAATACCACATGCTGCACACATTACAAAGACATGGCTGCGGAAGAAGAGGGTGCGGGTACTGGACTGGCCTGCCTCCAGTCCTGATATGTCCCCAATAATAAGAAATACGTGTGGAGAATTTTGAAACGAAACACTTTGTCAACATCAACCCCGTACTGTTGCACTCCCTTAAGATGTATTTAAAGGAAGACTGGGACAAAATAAAACCTGAAACACTTCACTACTTGGTATCTTGGTTGCCAAGACATTTTGATGTGTGATGAATAGGAATGTCAACAGTAAATGTTAAATGCTTTACTGTCCCAACCTTTTTTTGAATGAATTGCAGGCTTGAAATGCAGGAATAGATGTAAATTTATACATGAAATTAAGTTGACCAGACAAAACATGAAATATATTTGGTTCATACTGTCTGCAATGAAACAAAAGTCAAAGTAAGTGTAATAAACCCTATGTTTATATTTGATTAGCATTTTCCATAATGTCCCAACGTTTTCTGATTTGGGATTGTCATTAATATTCATATTATGAGCTCATATGATAATCTTCATAATTATAATCTTCATAATTACTATAATATTCACATTATGAGCGCTACAGAGAAAACAATTAGTCACATACACCATTTGCAGTACCTTATTGTTCAGTGTTAATGGGTTGTGCAACTGGATTAATGCATAAAACATGACTGTTCATAGCTAGCCAGATTCTGAGGTGTGTGCAGACTGGCAGAATCAGTGCCATTTATAACAGGTTAGAAATAATTCCCTAGCAGCAAAATATATGTTATTCTATTTGGTATGGCAAAAATGCCAGTCAAGGGATGTTGCCAAACTGCGGGATGACATGCCGACAAAATCAAATATCAAAATCCTATCTGGAACACCAGGTAAAACTAGTAAATACTATCACACAGCACAACTATAGGCTAAAATCTCAAAGCTCTGGCAGAATCCAAACGTAGCAGGATTGATTCCTTTATTAACATGATGCGAAGCCTAAGCAAGGACGGGAAGGAATTACACATGAAAGCTTTTTGATATTTGCATTTATATTCGTATGCATACATCACACTGGAGGCTAGTAGTGAAAAAAATTAATTAGTTGAGATGAGAAGTAAAGATAGATCAGGAGTGATGATCACTCACAGACTGAGAATCCTTGCTGTTGTCTCTGGATCTGTTCTTGGCCAGGCGCTTTTTTTTCTTATGTAGTGGCCGAGATTCTAAAATCATCTCCTCCAGCTCAAAGGTGGGGTCACAATGCAGGCGTCCCTTCTGTATTCACATACATCCACCCACACACAACAGACAAGGAAAAAAAAAACACTGAAGAAATATCTTCACACAAATTTACACAGACAATCAAAAAGCCCTGAAAACTGTCTAATCTATGTATGTGCAGCATGTTTTCTGTTGGTATTGTTCTTGCTTCTGGCTCCGGTGTGAGATGTAGCATGCAATCGGCGCCTACATTGGGAACAAAGCCAGCCTCCATCTTCTTCTCATAGATGGCATCCCAGTTCACATCTGAGAGGTAGGGGGCTGTCTGCATGTGGGCAAGATTGCAGAATCGATGCTCTGGGTTTACAGTTAGCAGCTGAAAAATAAACACATCATCCAAAATTATTTGTCCTCTATTACCATGCCATTCCATCCCTAGGACATTACATGTATATATAATTAATATAAGTAACTGTAAGAAACATTTTTATTATTAAGCAAGGTGTCCTGCACATTGATGCAATTGCAAATTTAAGATATGCCATTCAAAACATTAATAAAAACTACATAGAACACTGAAAATAATTTGTTAGCTGTCCCTAGCCTCTAATATTACCCTTTACAATGACATATATTAATCGAATGAAACTTTATATCTGTGAATGTAATGGTGACATAAGTAAGTGATTACAATATTACAGCAAAAGGATATGTTTTTTGGGCAAACTAAAATTGAAATGAGGCTCTAGTACCCTGTTTTGCCACCTCTAGCCTAGATTCAAGTTGAGATATAGTTGGTCATGGAGGCATACAGGTTCCGTATGGTATCCTGTGGCAACTATGCCCACAGATGTTGCAGCTGGGCCTTTGGACACTGAAAAATCATAGGCTGCTGAAGCTGGCATACCAGCTGGTCCCATAAATGCAAAATTGGGGGTAAATCTAGTGAGCAGGCAGGCTGAGGAAAATACCAGTTGGAAGCCCTGCCATGAAAGGCAACACATGGCAGCAGGATGTCCTGCACATATCGCTGATTTGTTAGCGCCCCTCATATCACTACTTAGGGTGACCAACTATCAAGTGCAATGGCTCCCCAGATCATCACACCAACAGTTGGGGCAGTGTTGTCGTACCACAGCAAAGGCAGGACTGAAGTGCTCACCACGAGGCCTCCATATCAGAACCTGACTGTTTTCGAATCCCAAACAGAACCTGAATTCTTTGCTAACGATGAAATGGTTCCAGTCCATAGCAGTCCATAACAGGTTTCTCGTTCACGACACCATTGCAAACAAAGTCGACAGTGGCTGGCTCTCAATGGCAAATTTCCTTCTGCTAAGCACCTGGAAATGGTCTTGGAAGAAACAGAGGTATGTAGGGAAGGTGCCACTTGTGTCTGGATAGCGGACAACAAAACTGTGGGAGCTGCTCATGCTTGTCGGTGGATCAAATTATCCTCTCTACTGGTGGTCTTTCTTAGCCATCCGGAGCCTGTTTGCATTCCCTCACAGAACCACTGCTCCCAACACCTCCCTACAGCTGGATCAAAACAGCCTAGACTTCAGTTTGTCAAAATGACCCTCACTCCCTCAGTCCAATGATGCACCCCCTATTAAAGTCTATCAACTGGACAAAATGTCTTTCACTGTGTCATAGAGGCATGTCTAGGAGTCAACGATCTCTCACCAAGAGGTACACCACACAAAAGTAGCCTCTGAGAGCCTTTTATAGGGCAGTGGGGGGAAGCACTTTTATGACCTTATGTCTAATCAGACCTTTAATCATTTAAATATCTGGCTGAAACATAACTGCATGTCAACTGACATTTCTGTCTGGGTGCATTTTTTTTAATCAATGAGTATACACGAAGACCAAAAAAATCAGAGTGCTAACTGTTATGGACTTCACAGTCTGAGCTAAGCAACACACTGCAGACTATCCATTTTGGTTTTTGTTTTCACTTTCAGTGCATTATTCAATAAATTTAATGAGATATTCAACACTTTATTATAAAAGCTTTGTGTTAATTAGTTTGCCCAACAGTGTATTGCGGTAAGCATATTTAAAGTTGCCTATGCTATACATACAGTCTACATTAAACTTGTTTTACAACACATTCAACTTACGATGGATTTTTCTGAATGTAAATTGGGGAGCACATGTATTGCGACATGATACTGGGATAACATGGACCATCAGATTTTGCACAAATTTTGGAGTCCACGCCAACTCGAGTGAACACTGACGTTACAGCACAGAAGGGGAAACATACCAAATACAATTCAATAACTTCTGAAAATAGTCACTGTTTCCATAGGTTCAACTTTTCACTCAAATTCTTATGCTGAATATATGATTTGTAACATCAAACATTGTATTAAGTTGCAAGGCAAATTTGTCTGGCATTTCAGGTATCAGGCATTCAGGTTATGTTTATGTATTTGGAAGCCTGAATGAACTGTTGTGGTCTCAGCAACAGTGTTCTCCTCACAGAGACAAAACAATGCCTGCTATCCAGCACCTTTTCAAACACAGCTGTGACATCACTGCACACTGCTGTAGCAGCTTCTGTTTGAGTAGAGTCACACCTGCACAGAGCTACAGTTCACCATGGATCACCAGCCATTTTATCACAGCAGCCAGCTCTCTTACTCCTACCTCCACAAAGGAAACTCCATTTCTTTGTAGCTGAGTCCTCTCTCTTTCAGGATTACATGTCTTCCTTCTGGTATGCAAATATCTAACTTTTATGCCATTCACAGCCATTAAATTCAATCTGTCACCACTGAAATTATTTAAGGCCAATTAGTCTTAAAGAAGAGAGCTGAAGTGATGGGGCTCGGAGATAACATGAGCCCATCTGTCTGGGGAGCGATCAAAAAAGGTCTCCTCTTATTAACAGTCTGATAGAGTCATAAGAGAATGACAGATTCTCAGGCTTATCATGAGATATCATATCACAATCCAGCCACTCACAGATGAGATTCCATCTCATGCACTGCTTTCATTTATCTGGGAAACTGTATCCGTGTGCTTTTTGGACATGTTGGAGTGGTGTAATTCTCAAGAGGTTCAGTCTGTCTCCACAGAGTCCAGACAGAGGTAATCGATCTACACAGACAAAGATGAGACAGGATGAACATCCCGGTCAAGACTGCCGGGGCACAGCCTGAGACCCAGTCTGCAATTATAAAAGAATTAAAGTGATACACGTCTCAGAGAGTATGAGAACTGTACCTGTCTGACATCCTGCACTTGTTTTTCACCTATCCAGCAAACTGGATATCTGCTGTTCGCTTCTGACCCTTGCGGTTGACCTCTTAACATCATTTTGTCATTTTTTCTT
>JAJAGP010000756.1:70000-239135 GCA_025084515.1 Ancistrus triradiatus | reverse complement strand
ATGGGAGGCCCCCAGAGCTACATTTCAAGGTCTAAATACTTATGTCCATGCCAAATTTTAGTTTTTCCTTTTTAATAAATTTGCCAAAATTTCTAAAATTCTGTTTTCACTTTGTCATTATGGGGTATTGAGTGCAGAATGATGAGGAAAAGCTCGATTTAAAAAATTACATATTTTGGTACAAGGTCGCAACATCACAAAATGTGAAAAAGCACTTTCCGAATGCATTGTATGCATGTGACTGACCCTGAATGATCATTATGCTAATCAGGCTGTGCAGCCCATGGAGTATATATACATCTGGATACATACTACCCAGATCTGGACCTGCAGGAAAATTTGGTTTGTATGGGAGTAGTGTTGCATGGAATTTGCACAAATTCGATCAGCATGTAATCATCAGCATGGGCTGTTTTTTCAACGCTTTTAATCCTGATTCAGATCTGAATAATCAAATCCCCTTATTTCCTATCCAGGATCAAATTGATCTCACGGATTTTGTCACAGGTTTTTTTAGGTGTCCATCTGCTGGACAAAAAATAATACAGCATCTTTTGTTGATATAAAAAAAACATTTTAGGAACTAAACACTAAGGAACCACTTTAAGAGGGAAAATAATTTTATTCTCCAAATGCACACTTAAGAATTACGGAAATTGAAAGAGCAAAGACACACATGCCTGGCTGAAGAGCAAAAGATCACCTTGCTTCAGCAGAAGGAGACTAAATTACATATTTCCCTTCTTAAAAACAAAATAAAACACGCTGTTGTTATTTCTGAAGACCAAAGACCTGAACTCATTCAATCATAACTGTATATGCTACAGATTTTATTCTCTACTTTTATTAGTTCAGTTAATCGTAGCCTATATATTACTCTATTCTAAATTTAAATAGGGTATTATCTTTACATATATTCTTTAATTCTTGGATTTAACATCCAGGCTGCCCAAGGAGGATGGGTCCCTATTTGAGTCTTGGTCCTCCCAAGGTTTCTTCCCTGTATGGTTTGGGGAGTTTTTCCTTGCCACTGTCGCCTCAGGCTTGCTTAACTAGGGCTTTGAGCTAATTTATTTGTAAAGCTGCTTTGAGACAATGCTGTGTTGAACAAAGCGCTATATAAATAAATTTGACTTGACTTGACCTGCAACTGACTTTTTTCTTTTTGCATTGTCTTTCTTCTAAAATGTACATTTACATTTACATTTACAGCATTTAGCAGACGCCCTTATCCAGAGTGACTTACAATTGGTACAGTCTTACAATCCAAGCAATTGTGGGTTAAGGGCCTTGCTCAAGGACCCAACAGTGGCAGCTTGGCAGAGGTGGGATTTGAACCCTGGACCTTCTGGTCCAGAGTCCAGTACCTTAACCTTAACCGCTAGGCTACCACAGTCCCATGAATGTACTTTCAGTAAGTGGAAAATGTATATTTAAGTTTACTACAAGATTTCACTGAACTAACGTTTTCAGTAAAACTCAAAACCGAAGTGCTTTTGCAAAGATTTTGAAATCACCTTTTTTGTTGCACTATATAAAGAAATGTTGCATTTATGTTATTTATGGTATTCCAAATAGTAATTTAACAGAACAGGAATCTGTGTTTTTTAGTTATTATTAGATGATAAATTAATTCAGAATTTAATGCAGCCAGAACACTAAGTTAAAAACCACCCTTTTTACAATGTTTTGATGGTTTTAGAAGTGTGTTTTAAATCAATTTTGTAGAATGTCCTTATTTTTGGGTCGGTTTTGTACAAAACACTTTCTCAATCTAGCTTTAATCCACCTCTCAAGGTGGGATAAAAATTATCCTGGTTGTTGTATTAAAGGCATCCTAGATTTCTGCTTCAAGTTTTGTAAAATCCATCTGAAGCATTTAATCCTGGATAAAAGGCTGATTGGATTACAAAATCCAGATCTAAATCGCCAGGATCAAAAGAATGGGGACTTTTTGAAAGGCCCATTTTTCGAGTTTAATCCAACTGGATTGCTTTAATCCTGTGAGAAACCAACCCCTGGTAAAAAAAAAAAGTATTCTGAAAAGGAAGACGCTCAAAGAATAAGCAAGAATAAAAAGACTGTTAGCTGGCTACAGTTAACATTTTTGGAGTTTGGGTTTTCTGACAAAGGGGGTGTTACTAAATACTGAATGACAGGATGTCCTGTGTTCGCATGTGCTAAATGTCAATATGGTAATTTTAGCAAATAAACAGCTATGGTACATTAGAATTTGCACAAATAAGCCATATTTATGTTTCATCCCGGAAGAGGTTATGTTAACATGTTTTATTTAGAAAATGAGCAAAACATGTAATTTGACGAGGGATGCCCAAACATTTGCATGAGACTGTATATAAACACAGCTTGTAAAGTTTTAACAAACTGTCCTTTGGTTTTCTTTGGTTTGTCTGTCTGGGGGTAGCCTCACGCTTTGTAGGAGAAACACTTCAAATCTTAGATGGTTGACTGTCTTTGAGTAGACCAACAGAACCCTTTAAGGATTTGAGATGTATAGATTTTGTATGTATGAAACAATATATGAGACTGTGAAAACCATTGGTATTGTACTACCATTTGAAGAACCACTGAGAAAGACTTTTGTTATCGGTGGTCAGATCTTAAATTTCTATGTTTTGAAATGTAATACTTTAAGTAGATCTGCAATACAGTGGTGCTAGAAAGTTTGTGAACCCTATAGAATGTTCTATATTTCTGCATAAATAAGATCTACATCATCAGATTTTCACACAAGTCCTACAAGTAGATAAAGAGAACCCAGTTAGTCAAATGAGACAAAAATATTATACTTGGTCATTTATTTATTGAGGAAAATGATCCAATTTTACATATTAGTGAGTGGCAAAAGTGTGTGAACCTCTAGGATTAGCAGTTAATTTGAAGGTGAAATTAGAGTCAGGTGTTTTCAATCAATGGGATGACAATCAGGTGTGAGTGGGCACCCTGTTTTATTTAAAGAGCATGGATCTATCAAAGTCTGCTCTTCACAACACATGTTTGTGGAAGTGTATCATGGCACGAACAAAGGAGATTTCTGAGGACCTCAGAAAGAGTTGTTGATGCTCATCAGGCTGGAAAAGGTTACAAAACCAGCTCTAAAAACGGTTGGACTCCAGAAATCCACAGTCAGACAGATTGTGTATAAATGGATGAAATTCACACCATTGTTACCCTCCCCAGGATTGGTCGACCAACAAAGATCACTCAAGAGCAAGGCACAAGGTCACAAAGGAGACCCCAGGGTTAACTTCTAAGCAACTGAAGGCCTCTCTCAGCCTTGGTTAATGTTCCTGTTCATGAGTTCGCCATCAAAGAACCCTGAACACACAGGTGTGCATGGCGGGTTGCAAGGAGAAAGCCACTGCTCTCCAAAAAGAACATTGCTGCTCGCCTGCAGTTTTGCTGAAATCACTTGGACGCCCAGAAGGCTATTGTGGAAGAATGTTTTGTGGATGGATGATACTCACATAGGACTTTTGGTTTAAAAGAAAAGCGTTATGTTTGATGAAAGGAAAAACTGCATTCCAGCATAAGAACCTTATCCATCTGTGAAACATGATGTGGTCTTATCATGTTTTGGGCCTGTTTTGAGGCACCGGGCAGGAACAACTTGCCATCATTGATTGCACAATGAATTCTGAATTATATCAGGGAATTCTAAAGGAAAATGTCAGGACATCTGTCCATGAACTGAATCTCAAGAGAAGGTGGGTCATGCAGCAAGACAACGACCCTAAGCACACAAGCCGTTCTACCAAAGAATGGTTAAAGAAGAATAAAGTTAATGTTTTGGAATGGCCAAGTCAAAGTCCTGACCTTATTCCAATTAAAATGTTGTGGAAGGACCTGAAACGAGCAGTTAATGTGAGGAAACCCACCAACATCCCAGAGCTGAAGCTGTTCTGTACGGAGGAATGGGCTAAAATTCCTCCAAGCCGGTGTGCAGGAGTGATCAACAGTTACAGGAATCGTTTAGTTGCTGTTATTGCTGCACGGGGGGTCACACCAGATACTGAAAGATACTAATATGTAATATTGGATCATGTTCCTCAATAAATAAATGACCAAGTATAATATTTTTGTCTCATTTGTTTAACTGGGTTCTCTTTATCTACTTGTAGGACTTGTGTGAAAATCTGATGATGTTTTAAGTCATATTTATGTAGAAATATAGAAAATTCTAAACTTTCAAGCACCACTGTAAATAGGCTGATGATACAAAATACAACATACTCATTAAACTACATTTTGAAGTGTCTCAAACAGCTTTCACCAACACGGTCTATATCTGGATCCTTATCTCACTGTGAAAGAGAAACCACTTGTCCTTTCTCTCTTCATTTTCCAGAGCAAGGGTGATGTGTGCAGCATTTGTACCCTGTGTTTAACCTGTTTATCAGCAATGGGCAGATGATGCGTAGGAAAGCACAAATGAACTATCAGTGCTGGTGCTGCTGTTTGCCCGGAAATCATTCTCTCAGTGGCCACTTTTAGCTCCTCGTTCCTTTGATGTTATTTCAAATGCTGACATAGTCATAACAACTTCCAAAAGCCACAATAACATACTGACAGCTCAAGTTTCGATTGCAGCCCAAATTTATATTTTGCTACTTACTAACACGTGTTCATTAGACCTGTCTCAGTCATTTGATATATCAGAAGAAAATGTAGACAGCATTTTTTTAGCACATGAATTTATCTAATTGTTACCATTTGAAATAATTTCTTTATTGATGGTGGCTTGGCGTTAGGGTAATAGGACTGAGTGAAAACCAGGGGACATGACTAAACTATGTATTCTAAAGTAAATCATTGTGGATTTCTTCATTCATTCATTCACTTTCTTATCCGCTTGATCCTTTCTTATAAAAAAAAAAAATTAAGATATAGATGGAATACGGAGTAACACAATAATGAAATAAAAACGGCCATAAGATTTCAGAAGGATTTAATTATTTTATTGTAAAGAGTAATATTAAAGGTCAGACAAAGCTAACTATGCTATTTTTCAGTGTTCTAGGTAGTTTTTAATTAATGTTTTATATTATACACCCTAAATTTACAATTGCATCACTGTGCAGGACACCTTGTTTAATAATAAAATGTTTCTTGCAGTTAATTATATTAATTATATATACGTGTAATGTTCTGGGAATAGAAACGCCACCGATTCGATGGACAGGCGTCTGTCGTCAGTAGAAGGGTGTGAGGTTGGAACCTGGATGTTAAGGTAAGTGGTTTCACTGTGAACTTAAATATTTAGACATTTACTCTTTTAACCTTCCGGCTGTTTTACATTCAGTGGCAAATCCTTGTTGTCTGTATATTTGAAAACCATTTATAATGTATTTTAAAATAACTTCCATTTCCTCCCAGTCAATATCACACAAATCACAACATTTTGGCTTTCATTTGAATCCATTCGTTTTCTAATAGCCATCAGAACTAACCATAACAAACACACAGTTGAACAAACTGCTTAAAAGTCCATGAAACCATTTATCATTATTCTTCATTCCATTCATTGTTGTATCTGCTTAATCCTAGTCAGGGCTGCGGGAAAGTTGGTGCCTAGCCTGTGACACAGGGTGCAGGCAGCACAACCTAGACAGGTGCCAATCCACATAGGGCAAATACCTCATACCCACACTCACCAAAGGGCACATTTGGAACACCAATTAACCTAACAACATTCTTTGGGAGTGGAGTACCCGAGAAAACCCCACACGAACACAGGGGAGGCATACACAACTCCACACTGGTGGAGCCTGGGGTCAGGATAGAACCGGTATCTCGGAGGTAAATGGGGCCAAAATTGACCGTAACACAACAGAACGTGAATTAGACTAATAAGACACAACTTCCTTGCCTTCCTACTAAGGTTGCTGCGTATTTTTTAACAAAAACAAAAAACCCAACAAAACCCACGAACAAATATAACAAGACCTAATATCAGCATAATTTACATAACATTGTTTTCTTTTCATGCCAAACAAAAAAGAAGAAAAAAAAAATCACTTTCTATAAATAATCAACAACTAGTTTCTATAGTATTCCTGATGTGCACCCAGGGTATACTGTTAGTGGCACCATTACATTTAACGCATTTAGCACACACCCTTATCCAGAGCCACTTGCAACTGTGTTAAGGGCTCAATGACCCAACGTGGCAAGCTTGGTGGGGCTGGATTTGATCTTCTGGTCCATGGTCCCAGGCACTTTAAAACCGCTACCACAGCCTACCATTCGCATCAAGCAAGCTGTTGGCGTGGTGCAGCACTTTCCACCCTGAGTGGTGAGTGAGAAGCAGCTTGACCAATCTAATTGCGTACAGGGCATGTAACATAATCAACCAATGCCATGCGAAATGTCAGGACCTAAAGTGGTCCAAGTAATGCGAAGATAGAAGGCAACAGTCAGCAGAAAGTCAGAGGCCAAACCCATTTTTAGCCATTTCATTGTTGAGGAGTGTAGGTTCCCACAAAGAAATGTCACCCGAATTTCTGTAACCACACAGCACTCATTTATTTCACATTATTCCCTCCTCAAAAACACAATACCATTTTGCTGTTTGTATTTTAGATTCATGTTTTCCCACTGGTGTATAGAGGATCAGTTTGAAATGTCGATTCCATGTCCCAGATCCCAAAAGAAATATTAATCATTAACTTTTATCTTATACTTTTTCTTTTAAGCTTTTTTCAATGGCATAGCTCTTTGGTATTTTTGCCAAGACGGCAAATGTATTTTTAAAAAAACGCGGAAATGATCAAAGGTTTCTTATTGGGCCAGTTTGAAAGATTAAGGTTAAGAATGAGAAAGTGATGATTGTACCCTTAATCCATTCTGATGATTATAGGTCTGTACTAAAGCATCCACCCTAATAAATCGGTTGCCAGTGCAACCAGGGTAATGATCTACATGAAATTGCACTGGTTTGTACTTTTCTAATTGTGCAGGCAGTAAAAACTTTTTTGCGATTTTGTGTTTCCAGTGCTGTTGTCTTCTGATGATTGTGCTCATCCCACTTTGGCATAGTAACACCGCTTGCACGCTCTCAAGAACCACAAAGCGGTTAGTCATATGGTTGGTAGTGTTTTTTCAAAATTGGTCAGTAATTGGTATAATTGCTCAGAAAAAACCACAATGTATCTGCACTATAGCATAAGCACAGCCATAGTAAACTGAAATACATTTCTATGAAGGCAAACTTCAGTGAAGGTAGCAGTAGAAGGGTGCAGAGTGGAATAAAAGGAGGAGGTCACTGAGGGCTTTGCCCACCTCCTCCTCTCTGTGCTTCATTACCGCAGCTCTTCATACCGTCACTCTGCTCTGAAGACTACAATTATAAAGTAAAGCTGCCACGAGTTTGTTTTGGATAAACGCTTCCTTTGCGAATTTAGAAGAGGTTCGAGTGTGTTTGTAGAATCCTTGCTCTCCTGTCAGTCTCTCGAGTGTCTATAGCAACATCTGCCCTGGAGAAACACTAATGCCGCACACCAGCTAAGGTAAGCGCTAACGTTATTATTATTGAACATGTGGCTACATCACCGCTTCAGAGAAGAACAACACATTTTTTTATGTAACTCTCGGTTGAATGAGGTCTTTCCGAGCTTTCAATACCGTTATTTAGAAGTATTGAGACAGTCAGTTATGTCTTAAAACTTACTGACTACGTTATATGCAAAGTTTGGAAGAAAAAAGATATTTGGCTATAGAGCAGTTAGGCAAAGTGTACCTGTTTATCACTATTTAAGACTAGTGTACGACACCTATCTATCTATCTATCTATCTATCTATCTATCTATCTATCTATCTATCCGTCCGTCCATCCATCCATCCATTTGTGTGTTTGACCTTCTGAATATGTATGTCACTATATACCATCCATCTCTCTGTTGCACCAGAATCTCCTATCTATCTATCTATCTATCTATCTATCTATCTATCTATCTATCTATCTATCTATCTAATGTATCTATCTATCTATCTATCTATATATCTATCTGTATTTGACAGATCTGAATATACATCTCTCTACATACCATTTGTCTCTGTTTCTCTGTCTATCTGTCCGATGTATGTGATAACATAAATTACAAATGTTTTAGCAAAATGCCTTGATTTCTGTAGATTAATAACATGCACTAGAATTTTCAAATGTTTTAACTGCGTCCAATTGTTTAAACTGGCATGCAAAACCATCTAATCACATTTACTGTTGCATTCTTAGATATTGTTTTGAGTAATGAGGTTTTTTTCTCTGTTTTGTTTTTTTTATGATTACTTATAAACCCAAACACTGAGGAGCCTTGGCTTTTGGTTGTTTGTGTGTGTGTTTGTGCATCGAACGTGGCACCCATTGTTAGGATAATTAAATATCTGTGCAACAGAGTGATACTGGGAGAGACATACGTATGGATAGAATGAGTGTGAGTCGCTGTAATAAAGTTAATTTCTCCCCGTTCTCCCAGAAACTCTTCTTGTAACTTCAAAGACACTGTTATTGTGGGAGGCTCTGTGGTGGGTCTAACTAACTGCTGAGGCTATATGGAGGATTACAAACCCTCTTAAAGTAACAATTGTTGTTTAGCAGTTCTTGTGCTGTAAACAAACATATGACCACCATTCATACATATTCATTGAGACCCAGTAGGAAAAAACCATGGCACATCCCAGAGGGAAAGAAGAAAGTCACAAAGCAGATCTCCTTAATATCTCTATCACTTCTCCTCGACGAAATTGAGTCTTAGTCGAATCTGCTGTTTCTCAGATTTTACTCCTGAGCAAAAACACTCTGGTAATCTCACGTCTCAATTCGAGTCCCCTTGAGATTTCTAAAGGTTCACATTGTTCTCACGTCTGTCAAGATCTTGATTCTATTTGATTCTGGGCTCTCAAAATGAACTTGAATGAATTTGAAATTGAACTGTAATTGCTCATTGTAACCTTGCTAGTCCATTGTATTATGGCTCTGACGTATGGCTTATGGTCTAACACATTAGCCCAGTATCACAGGGACCCAGGAATTAGTCTCGGAAGTGTCTTCTGGCGGGGTTGGGTGCTACATACTGACATGACTGTGCCTGAGGGAGTGGGAATCATCCCTGGCTTTGCAAAAGGGGCTGTTAGCATTGGACTGGCATCCTGTCCAGGGCACATTTATGCCTGTACCCTGTGTTCCATGGGAGATGGGCGCTGTAGCCCTCATGACCCTGACCAGGAATAAGAGGCGTTAATGTGAAAAAAATATATTTGGAAGTTGAATAGATGCCTGTTACTGCACTCGTTCAGATTTCATACCTAACATGGGCAAATACGTTCACATTAGTTGTTTTTGTGTCTTTAATAGTGGCTCTGCCAATGTTACCATTACTGTAGTCCTCAAACTTTGAGTTGCACTAAGGTGGATCAGAGGTGAGCATCAGTGGTTGAAAACCGCAGTCCCTGATATAATGAGTTTAGACCCCATTCTGGACTTGCAACCCATGAAATTCTCAAGAGAAGCTCAAGTTTGGCTCCTTTAATCTCAAATTTATTCATATCTTGGTTTTGTATCGTTGTATTTCTCGCAATTAATTTTAGGAGAAACATTTGTTGATATGTAAATGAAACATAAATGAGAATCACCATTAAATCTCCTGAGATTTGAAAGAGCAACCGTCAAGTCATGTCAAGTCAAGTCAAGTCAGTTATTTCTATAGCGCTTTTTACAATGGAGCATTGTCTCAAAGCAGCTTTACAATGTTTGATTATCTTCTAATAGCTAGGACTAATCCCAAATAGAGCAAGCCTAGGGCGACAGTGGCAAGGAAATACTCCCTAAAAGTTATAAGTAAGAAACCATGGGAGGACGAAGACTTATAAAGGAACCCATCCTTTTTGGGTGGCTTAGATGATAAGAATGAAACTAATTGATCTAATTTAACCTTTAAGCCCTGAAGTATTCCTATGGGACAGACTAGATCCTTTTAATGTTACAGTACTTCCAGCAAGGTGTTCATAGCATGAGGGAAGGACCTTGAAGTTGAGTTGATATCCACTCATGGAAAGTCTATTAATATCTGTTACTACTGTTGCTATCACTGAAGTTTACGTGGCAGGTTGCGGAAATAGATTTCTCTTCTATGCTGTTAGTGTTTGTTAGTGCACACCTCTTGTGCTTGCACCACACAACCTTCAGCGTTGCAAGCCCAGCTAACCCAGGTCTTCAGAAACTGCTGCGTCTAGCGATGTGGAGCCACGGAGCTCACATTTTGCACAGCAGCAGCCCAAGTACAATAAAATATCAAGTAAATTACTACACTGTTGGTTTGACCTACTGAAAGAGATTGGGCCTTGTTCTCCTGCATAACCCACCTGCCATGTTTAAAAGGCTTTATCACATGTTTATAACCCAACACATCATGCTGTTTTTAGGATCTGGACTCTAATCGAATGATTCTTTGGTGAACTTTAGATACCTGGCAAGAGTAGCATATAAAACAGCATCTGGAAAGCAGAGGTAGCATATTACTGAATTTCACAAGAGACAGTTTTCACCTGGAAAGCACCCAGCTGAGTTTCTCACCAGAAACAGACACCAGGGCTCCTGGGATTGCCAGGGCTGTTATTGCTTGCTGAAGTCATGCTCAGGGTTTTTCTTCAAGTTCATGACTTCATCGTCAGGTTTTCATATTATTTTTTCTTTGTTTTTTGGTGGGTTCTGCCTTTTTGCATTTGTCTTTAAACTGCCTAAAATTCTTGGACACCATAACAAAATCTTTGAACATTTTCAGTTGATTCACAAAAGTTAACTTCTGCAAGGGCCAGATTTTAATAAGTCACATTTCTGCACGTCTACCATTTATTTGCTGAATTCAACATTGAAAAAAAAAAGAAATATCATGAAATTTCACATGTAGGAAAGAACTTGAATGCTTCTGGTTCAGAAATATATTTAGTTTATAGTACATGTCAGAGATAGACCGATTAATCGACCAGTCAATTAATGCCATTTTGAGATAAAAGGCATTGGCTGATATCTGCGGTCACGAGGCTGATATTCAAAAACAGTGGAGAAAATGCAGAGAGACTTTGTTTTCATGTATTAGAACTTGCAGCTCATAAACTGGGACTACTGAGTAACTAAAAACAAAGAGATGCTGAGAGAACACCGGGACTGGGATTAAGAAACAAAAACTTGCTGCTGTTTTTTCCCCCCCAAAAAACAAGAAGATGCTATTATTTGCTGATAAAATTGTCGTTAAGTGCAATAAAACTGAAATTATTTAGTTTTTATTTATAAAACAGAGTCCAAACAGAGACGGTGCATTTATAGCTTAAATATGTTCATCGAAGTTCAGCAATCCATCAATGCTTGACATATTTCAAAATTGTTTTTGAGGAATGTTTTGGATAATTTTGATATTGTATTAACCATCTTAATTTTCAGGCTCTTCAACGACCATGTGACAATGGGTTTCAGAGTTAGTTGATAAAGGGTGGAAACCATTTTCGCTCTGTCCAAACAATCCTTTCAGTGCCACTGTCTGACACATAACCCCAAAGCATAACAAAACCTCCCCCATACTTAACAATTAGCAAGGTGTCCTTTCCTTCAAATGCTTCTCATTTTTTCCTATAAACATGAGTTTGGTGATTCTAGCCAAAAAGTTATTTGTTTATCTCCTTATGACTCTTGCATGCATGTGTGTTTGCGCAAGCAGTGCACCACATTGGACCAGTGCACCACCACTCCTATACCCACCATTTATTTAGTCTTTCAGCTCTTGTCTTGACTTGAGCAGTTGCCCTCAACTTTTCTTTTAACATTTCAGATAGTGGAAATTGCGATCATGAAATGTTTAGATATATTTTATTGCCTTCTCCTGCGTTGTGGGAGTCAGTTATTTTTATTTTAAGATACTCAGTCAACTGCTAATACAACCCCAAGTTAGAAAAAGTTGTGACAGTAATAATAAAAGTAATAATAAAAAACTGAACTGCCTAAACTGAACTTCGATTCGACTTCAAGAATCAATAGCTGATATAACCACATGGGCAAGGGATTACTTTGTCAAACTTCTGTTATGCAGTATGAGTTCCATTCATAAATGCCACTTAAAACTTTACTGTGCAAAAATGAATGTTAACCATGTGTTTTCTGAGCTTGGAGGGATGTCCAAAAGCCAGGGTCTGTGATGGTATGGGGTTGTGTCAGTGCTTTTGGCAATGGTCATTTACACTTCTGTGATGGCAGCATTAATGCAGAAAAGTACATTGAGATTTTAGAGCAACATATCCAGCCTTTAAGATAGCATCTTTTCCAGGGACATCCATGCATTTTTCAACAGGTACTAGACTGGCCTGCCTGCAGTCCTGAATGTGGGAAAGCCGGTGCCTAGCCAGCAGAAAAGGGTACAAGGCAGGAACAACCCTAGGCAGGCCACCAATTTATTGTAGGAACACTGCATTTATTTTTTATTAGCATTTTCCATATCGTATCATTTTTTTCTGATTTGGGGTTGTAGGAAATAATGCGCATGTAGCTTAAGCACAACAGTCTGATAAACTGATAAGATGCCCTACTTTTGTGATTTAAAACCCCCAAATACAAATATATATATACTGTATACACACACACACACACACATATATATATATATATATATATACATATATGTGTGTGTATACAGTATAGATATATTTGTATATGTCAGAAATATGTCAGATTTATTTGGTATACAAGGGTAAAGACAATCTTACAACAGAATCACAGCTTCCACAGAGGATTCAGAAATTGAAACCACCAGCCTCTAGCCAATGTAAACGGAAATACAGTTGGACAGGGACAGGGACATGCAAGTAGATCGCATAATAAAATATGACAATGTTGACTTGACGAATTCTTACTTTTGTACAGTATTAGTAACCCTTAGACCTCTTACACCTGTACTTTGTCTTCAAACCACGTTAACCTCTGCTGTACACAAGGTGTTATCTGTAAGACATACAGACACATGTATGCACTGTTTAACATCCATCCCATCAACAGCTTTAACTTTAGAATCTTCAGTCTTAAGAATTATACTAGGAAATTAAAATTTGTCTAAAATCTTATTCACGTATGAATGACAGAAAACTGGTACGAGCAAACCCTTGCCGTGCTGGCAGAAAAGAGAATCACAGCCTTGAAAGTCAAAAATCATTTACATTTACATTTACAGCATTTAGCAGACGCCCTTATCCAGAGCGACTTACAATTGATACAGTCTTACAATCCAAGCAATTGTGGGTTAAGGGTCTTGCTCAAGGACCCAACAGTGGCAGCTTGGCAGAGGTGGGATTTGAACCCTGGACCTTCTGGTCCATAGTCCAGTACCTTAACTGCTAGGCTACCACAGTCCCATGGCAGCGTTCCACTCCAGTTTCCATTTTAAGTGTTTGAAGTTTTATAAAAGGTATAAAGATAGGAATTACTATATTGTACTGTACAGTACAAAATGTTTACATGTTCTCTCTGTGTTTGCATGGGTTTTCTCTGGGTACTCCGGTTTCCTCCCAAAGACATGTGTTAGGTGAATTGGTGTTTCCAAAGTGCCCTTCCTTGTGCCCTGTGTTGCTGGCTGGGCGCCGGCTCTCCCACGTCCCTGACTAGGATAAGAGTATTAGACAATAAATGAATGAATGAAGTATATAAACTTCTACATCGTCCATTTGGTTCAATGCCATGTTTCACAGAATGTAATGCGGATGTTAAACGGCAAATACCTGAATATGACAAAATACACGATGCTTTTGGGTTAGAAGAGGGAGGTTAGGACTAAACAGAGATTTCATCTCTGTCTTTGCCATCTAAGGACTTTTCAGTAAAAACAAACTGAATGTCACAGTAACGGTGATGTGTTTTGATGGGTCTAGCATTTAATATTCCTACCGTGCACTTACATAAGCCTCTCTCACACATGTGCTCCAGCCATGCAGTATTTCAGAGCAGAACTGTCTGCTGCCTGGCGGCCTCTCAGGATCCTGTTTCTCTATGTTCTGTTTTTCCTCTCTTACTGCGTTCACCCTGTCCTGTGCTCAGCACATCATTTGCCGACTTTTCTTCTTTTGAACTCACAGCCTTGTTGCATTTCAGCTCCTGGTGAAATACAGCATGGAACTTAATGTTTATTGTGTATTCTATTGATAACCTTGCTAGCTGTTTGTGTGCATCTCAGATCATTCAAATGCATTGGACAGGCAGTAGATGTGCATGCACTGGGGAGTGCTGGCCGCACTGTGTGCTGCGGTGAGGGTTCTTCCTGCTTGTGGTTCGGCTCTGGAGAATTGTACAGTGTAGGAGCCAGGGCCAATTAAAAGAGTGGGGAGAGGGTGCCTCAAGTCTGCTATCCAAAGGAACAAAAAGAAATCTGATACTCTGAGGGTGAAAGCGTAGGACTAGAACTGTACTCAGTGGTTTATGCAAAGAGCATTCTGAGCGTTGTGCGTTTTGGCAGCGAAATATTTGTGAAAAATCTTAATGACTCATTTGTCAGGTGAAAGAAAATTTACAGGAGGTTTCATTTTCAGCTGTGTATTAGTTTTGGCTTCTTTCAAGTCAACAACTACATGACAAACGACATTGGCGGGAATGTTTTTTTCCAGAGTGGAAATCTTGCATTGATCACGCAAGCATGCTTATGTAGCACATACTTCTCTGCACATAAATGAGCTTTACAGTGGTGCTTGAAAGTTTGCGAACCATTTAGAGTTTTCTATAGTTCTGTGTAAATATGACCAAAAACATATTCAGTTTACACAAGTCATACATGTAGATAAAGAAAATCCAGTTAAACAAATAAGATACAAATATCATACATGGCCATTTATTTTATTGAGGAAAATGATCTAATATTCCATATCTGCGAATGGCAAAAGTATGTGAACCTCTAGGATTAGCAGTTCGTTTGAAAGTAGAGTCAGGTGTTTTGGGAACACAATCAGCTGTGAGTGGGCACCTCGTTGTATTTAAAGACCAGGGAGTTGTCAGAATCTGATCTTCACAACACATGTTTGTGGAAGTGTATCATGGTAGGAACAAAAAGTCTGTCTGAAGACCTCAGAAAAAGAGTTTGTTTGGAAAAGATTGGCAAACCATCTCTAAAGTGTTTGGAGTCAGACAGACTGTGTACAAATTGAGGAATTTATAGACCATTGTTACTCGGCTGACCAACAAAGATCACTCCAAGAGCAAGGCGTGTACTAGTCTGTGAGGAACCCAGGGTAACTGCTATGCAACTAAACTCCTCTCTCACATTGTCTAATATTAATGTTCAGGGGTCCAACATCACGAGAACACTGAACAACAATGATGTGCATGACAGGATTGCAAGGACAAAGCCATTTGGGCCAGGGGACTTGCCACCATGGAAGGAACAATGAATTCTGATGTATACCAGCAAATTCTAAAGGAAAATGTACCGTCTTTCTGTGAACTGAAGCTCAGTGGGTCATGCAGCAAGACAACGACCTTAAGCACATAAGTCGTTCTTAAGCTCATATAAGTTTGGGGTTTTTTGCAACTAATAACAACTTGCTGAACTTAAATGTTACTTTTATTTTTATAAATAAAAAGTTTTACTGCTCTTAACTGCAACATTTATTACCACATAACAGTGTCACATTCTTTCTGGGAAAAATGGAAATATTTAGATACTTGCAAAAAAAAATCCCAGTTTTTAATCCCAGTTCCAGTTAGAAGCAGTGAGTTGTAATGTGGGAAACCGAGTTTTCATCTTCTCATAAATGGCCCCACCCACACTGAATCTCAGCATCTCTTTGTTTTTAGTCACTCAGTAGTCCCAGTTTATGAGCTACAAGTTCTAATGCAGGAAAACCAAGTTTATCTACATTTTCCACATGTTTGAATAGTGGATATATCAGCCGATATACGTGCAGATATCGACCGATGCTGATTATTTCAAAATGGCATTAAATGGCTTGATTAATCGGGCGAACAAATTAATTGATCAATCACTAGTCCTAACTTTAATAATAGTGAATAATAGAAGTGTCATAGTAGATGTTCATGTGTGGAAACCCACCAATAAGCCAATGTGCAGGACTGCTCAATAGTAACAAAAACGTTAAGTTGCAAGTTATTGCTGAGCAAGGGGTCACACCAGATACTGAAAACAATGGTCCACACATTTTTGCCACTCACATATATGTAATATTGGATAATTTTCCTCAATAAATAAATGTCCCAGTATAATATTTCTGTCTCACTTTGATCAGTTAGGTTCTGTTTATGGAACTTTCTATATACTTTTATGAATGTTGTGAAAACTTGATGATGGTGTAGGTCATATTTATACAGAAATTTTAAAGGGTTCACAAATTTTTTAATCACCACTGTACATGTGTGGTAATGCCTCTTGTCGTGTACTGTCTGGCTGCTTCTCCAATGACCACTTCACAGACTACAACTGGTTTCAGCATCAGCCACGTGCAGTTGGTGCCCTGTCAGTACCTCTGCTGCCAGGATGTCTTTGGTTGTGTTGCAGGTCATATTATGGAAAAGCTGTTATTAGCTGAAGTGGAGAGAATGGCTGAGCTCTGTTTTATCCAAAATAATACTCCTCTTCTGCTATTACAGTATGGAAAACACATAAATGCTAGTGAGCAGTAATACAATCCATGGAATCGAGATGGAAAATATGAGGCTGTGTGTGTGTGTGTGTGTGTGTGTGTGTGTGTGTGTGTGTGTGTGTGTGTGTGTGTGTGTGTGTGCACGCGTACGTCTCTGTCACTTAGTCTGGATCTGTCTTTACCAGGAAAATGACACTGGGACGCAAACCTGGAGTTTGTCTCAAAGTGATTTCTTTTGTTGTTTTCTCTACAGTCAGCTCCCTGTTATCACTGTGCAGGAGAGAACGACCAAATAGAGACGTACCGACTACAGTATTTGATCTTTCATAGGTAGTACAGCAGTAGCAAACAAAAGTGACGTGAACATAAATTTTCCAACCGCTGAAGTCTATCTGGAATTCAAATGACACTCTTACAGGAAAAGTGAGAGAGGATACTGGGAAACATTTTTGAAAATTGAATTCTACTTCCTTTTTATGGTTGATGATTTCTAAACAGTAGAAGGTTCTGGACTCTTTCCTCTCTCTAGCTTTTTTTGTCCTCTCTCATGTTTGCCCAGGACATCCTTTCTGCTCAGCAAGTGGAAGTTTCAATTGAGCCACCCCTCTCTTCTCTCTTTTCCTGTTTATTTTTTCAAACTCAGTTATGAGTACAACTGGGTGAAACACCAGACCTCTCACTCCAGTATTATCGAAACAACTTTGTACAGCCTCTCTGTTAATTCCCAGAAGTTGAATCAGGTCATCTGGGCTTAAGGTTTTGTGGGAGAAACGTTTAATCACTCATCTAAGTGACTTCTTCAGTTTCAGCTAGTTGGAAAATTTCCCCAATCTTATATACAACACATTTGCATAACGATTGATACCAGCACCGTTGCATAACAATGGGACTGGTGATCAGTTTAATATGCAGATTACCATAAACATGAATGACAATGGCCACGTGTGCCATTCACACATGTCCAGATGAACAGATTCAACTTCTGGGATTTTCTTACCTGGATTATTGAGCATGCATCAAGACACTCTCTGTTAAGTATTAACTATCTATATTGTTAGTGTCAGTATATTCATATATTCATTTATTTATTCATGTTTATTAAGACTTAATTCCAAACTGTTCTCTATACACTATATGTCTTGGGGTTTTGCCATTTTGTAGGGCAGGTATGCAGTGTAAAGAACCACATTGTGTTCTGTGAAACAGATTGTTGATTGAAATGGACATTTGACCGGACATTACCAGTCACATAGTCTTTATTCTACAGTAACAAAAATATAAATGGTATTTTCACAAGAGAACTGCATGCAAACGGTACGTAAATCCGTCAGAGAGACCTCTGAAAACACAAGTGTAAGCCCAAACTGTTATACGAACGCTAAATCTTTTGTAATTTATGGAAATTCACAGTAATTACCGAAAATACAGTTATGACCCTGTGTAGGGGAAAGTCAAGTCAAGTCAAGTCAAGTCAGATTTATTTATATAGCGCTTTTTACAATGGAGCATTGTCTCAAAGCAACTTTACAAGTTTAGATGATCTCCCAATATCTACATCCAATCCCAAATTGAGGAAGCCTAGGGCAACAGTGGCAAGGAAAAACTCCCTATGTGTTATGAGGAAGAAACCTTGGGAGGACCAAGACTCAAAAAGGAACCCAACCTCCTTGGGTGGCGTAGATGATAAATCTAAGAATGAAACTAAAGTCATGGAGTCATAGTTCAAATAAATTGTGAAACATACACATCGGCATTAAGTAGTCCGATACACAGAGTCACTCCAGGATCCTAAGTCTAAGCAGGAAAGACGTTGGCGGCACTTCGACCCCAGATAACTGGAGGAGGGTGAGGGTTACTGCCCTCTGGTGTGGCCTGGGTATGGTGGGGCTGGAGCTGATGGTGTGAAGCTGAGGCAGATGAACATCATATGTGGGGCAGGAACTGGTACTGGAACGCAGCTCGGACAGAAAACAGAAAATGCAGTTAGTTATTGATTAAGAGCACAGTGTCTATTAACAATCACTGATGCCAAAGCTGTAACACTTAAGAGGATGGTATGGTCACAGGCCTTTACAATCATTCTAACTCCACCCCATAGTGCCCCAGGTTATGAAGACAATATAGTAGTAGTATAGTATAGAGTAGTATTATAGTAGTATAGAGTACTACTTATAATAAGACAGGCACATACATTCACAAACCCCATTTATAGCTTGTTATATATAAACAGCAGAAAGCCATCCACACAAAGACGAATAACTTGCACAATAGTCTCTAAACACATCAACCGAGTAAGAACAGTCTCTCGTCCAAACGTGAGCTGGTGCTGCTGGAATGTGTTTATTAGATGGAATCTAGGTAGCACTGAAAGGAGCAAAGAGAGCCAGCGTCCGAAATGCATTACCCTCATGAATTCTGTCCACTATAATATACTATATAGCATTACAGATGTTAAATGGAGGGAATAGTGAATAGGGAACAGTTTCAAACACAGCATAGGTTCCAGAGTCTCTCCAGCTGGTCACAAGAACAAATGTACCAGTCTTCCATGTACAGGTTAATTGTATGTTCTAGACTTTCTCTGTCTAAACAGTGCTGCATATCAAATTTTGATGAACCCTACTGTACTCCCTTCCTGTAATTTTGGTTAGAACGTTTTCACTTAATTTCAGTACTCTTCAGTAAAACATGCTTTCAGTAAAGGGAGAAGATGTGGAAAAACCTCTTGTCAGGAGTCACCTTCAGATTAGACACTCTGTGTACTACGTGTATTTCTGGTTAAATATTTGAACTTCCAGATGCTCTAAACGAAGCACATCTGGTGAGGGATTTTTTTTGTTGTTTCTTAGAAATGTGATAAAATAATCATTTTAATAAAAAGCAGATTTTTCCAGTTATTTTTTTCTAGAAGAGCTTAGGACCACTAAACATGCCAGAAAATAAGTGCTATTACGGAGGGTAGGAATGCCATGGTAGATGCAGGACTTCCTCTGGAAAGTGTGTGTGAACAAAGATACATTTGAAGAGAAGCTTTTTTTTTCTCAGTTGTACATTTAGGACAAAGATATTTCCAATTTTATTTAACAGCTTTTATTTACATTTTTTTCTTGCCTAGAAAGTATGGTTTTGTCATGCCTTTCCTGGCTTGCTGTAGTCCAGTTCTGGCTAAGACCTCTGTCTGGGGCCCAGGGGAAAGTGCCGAGGCAAAGATTTTAAAAACATTCTGTCCCCAGCAAATGGTTCCTCTCTCATGCCACGTGCTAGTCAGAATTGTCCCTGATGTCTTGATAACAGCAATGTGATCAGTGCTTCGTATTCTGGCCAATTCATCTCGCTGCTCCTGCAAACGTGCTGATTTAAAGATCTATTGTTGTTAGTTAAATGGGTTTATAAGGTAAATTCCTGCACTGGACTTTTTATTATGCCCATGGCAGCCAGCATTGCCCAGAGCTATTCTGTAAAACTGAGGAGAAAGGCACACTAAGAAGAAGCCCCTGGATGCATCAGAGAAAATTGGGAACCCTTATTACTATCTGCAAATAAACTTGCCAGCCAACAGTATGGTGATTTAATCCAGATGTGGCAGGTTTGGTGCTTGTTACCTTAGATTAAGCTCATTTTCAAGAGTGCACCGGTACAAGAGTTGTGATATTAAGTCTCTGTACTGTGCTGTTTTTCCATCTGCATGAAGAGATTTCGTTTATGTTTATGCAAAGGAGGCGGTACCTGTGCATGGTCTGCTGCTCAACTTTCAGTGTGAGGTGTTGTTGAGCTTTGGTCTCAGCGCAGCTGTGCTGGTGAGTTTCTAGCCTAAAGTTGTTCCTTGGGGTCCTGTTGGGACCTTCTTTCCTGCCAACTCTGGAAATCTGTAACTAATTTAGCCTTGGTGATAGGAGAACACACTTGATATTCCCCATTAATTACATTGTTGTTTGCCTGTGTGTGTGCGTGTGTGTGTGTGTGTGGTGGAGGATGTCATGTTTATATATCATTGTGAGGACCAAGAAAAAGCTGATATTGTTACCATTTCAGTGGTCTCCAGAAAGAAAATCTTTCGTTTTTCCAATAGTTCCAGAAACTTTCTTTTGAAAAACCTAAGAACCAAAGATATTTGCTTTAGGTTACTGAGGTTAATGTTAGGGTTTGGTGAAAGTGTAGGTGTAGAATTAATTAGCTACAGTGTAATTAAGTATAACTGAGTCAATGGAAGGTCTCCACAATGATACAATGAGAAGTGTGTGTGTGTGTGTGTAGATATACATCACTTTAATAGGTACGCCTCTTCATTTCTGCACGCACTATCCATTTTATCAGTTCCACTTACCATATAGATGCACTTTGTGGTTCTACAATTACAGACTGTAGTTCATCTGTTTCTCTACATGCTTTGTTCGTCCCCTTTACTCTGTTCTCTAATGGTCAGGACCACCACAGATCAGCTACATATGCACAGTGTAAGAGTTGGCTTTCTATGTTTGACTGTTAGAGGAAGTAGGAGTGAGGCTGTCCTCGGAGTGCTGCATTGTTGTGACCAAAGACTCACACGTATGATTAATAAGTCCGAGAACTGTACACGACATGTACCGAGCAAATTTTTCCCATAAGGAATAATGTAAATTGAATTAATCCGTTCTTGACCTGCAGAAAATCCACCCTGTATGAGGATTAATGGAGCTGCATTGTACAGGTTATCCCAGATTTATGATGGGGATATGTTCTGAGAAATCCATCATAAGTTAAATGTATCATGAACCAAGGAGTTTAGCCAGTGTTTGGTAGAGCGTCCTATACTGTATAGTAGCGGAGACATGGAAATGATATTGGAAAGTAAGTTTAAGTAAGTAATGTTTAAAACACATACATTAACCTGCAGTTGGCCAAAATTATTAACTCAAAACTTAATTTATAATAATATGTTGAAAAGTCATGTAATTTAGTGAGTAATGGATTGAAAGTGAAATGTAAAAGCAAAGCACTTACTCAATTGATGAACTCTGGATGCTAGCGTAGCTGCTAAGCTAATTGCAGCAGCCTGTGTTCTGGAGCATTCAATTCCTGTTTTGCTTTCGGGTTGCTTCTGAGTACCCAGCAAACGATGAGAACTTGAGACAAATTCTCAATTCTTTCTGGTCAAAATGCACCGAGAACTGAATTTGACGAGTTCCAAGGTGGTTCAGAACCGAGGTACCACTATATTTAGCAGATGTCCTTATCCAGTGCGACTTACAGCTGATACAGTCTTGCAATGGACAATCTAAGTAATTGTGGGTTGAAGGCCAGGCTCTTATTTGCTTTCCTTCTGTTTAGGTACATTTTATACTTGCACAATTACTGATTATTGTCCTTAAGTTACAATGCAAAATATGTCAGCCAATGGACAGATAAACTGACATTTGTGCTTGTGGCTTTAAGTCTGTTGGACCGACAACAAATTATCTGCATTATGATGACAATGCCATGTCAGTGCCACTGCTGTGCTGGGAATGTTCCACTAGTTAATTATCTGCTCTGTGCACCCATATAGTTAGTCTATCATATAAACGTCAGGGAGTATAGAAGCAGGTTAAGTGTATTAACAGACAGCTGTGACATTTTTAAGGTTTTGTGGTTAGAGGATCAAGATTTACTGTTAAGTGCCCTCATTGAATTCATCCGTTCTCCTCAGTGTGTGTGTGTTCATTGGCTGGACATGATAAAACATGGGCTATGATGTCATGGTTATCAGAGCACAACCCAAGAGATGACTTCATCTGTCCTTGGTGAAGGATCCATCCCAGACCGTCATTGGTGTAAACTCTATCTTGAAGAAACTTCAGTATGTGGCCATATGTGCTTTGTTTCTCATGCATTAGGTTAGCTCTTTATTAGAACGATGATGTTACTCCATCAAGGAGATTTCATGACTACAGTGGTGCTTGACAGTTTGTGAACCCCTTTAGAATTTTCTGTATTCCTGCATAAATATGACCTAAAACATCATCAGATTTTCACACAAGTACTAAAGTAGATAAAGAGAACCCAGTTAAACAAAGGAGACACAAATATTATACTTATTCATTTATTTATTGAGGAAAATTATCAAATATTACATATTAGTGAGTGGCAGAAGTATGTGAACCTCTAGGATTAGCAGTTAATTTGAAGGTGAAATTAGAGTCTGGTGTTTTCAATCAATGGGATGACAAGCAGGTGTGTTTGGGCACCCTGTTTTATTTAAAGAACAGGGATCTATCAAAGTCTGCTCTTCACAACACGTGTTTACACAAATGTTTTGCAAAGAGTTTGGACTCCACCAATCCACAGTCAGACAGATTGTGTACAAATGAAGGAAATTCAAGACCATTGTTACCCTCACCAGGAGTGGTCGACCAACAAAGATCACTCCAAGAGCAAGGTGTGTAATAGTTGGTGAGGTCACAAAGGACCCCAGGGTAACTTCTAAGCAACTGAAGGCCTTTCTCGCATTGGCTAATGTTAATTTTCTTGAGTCCACCATCAGAAGAACACTGAACAACAATGGTGTGCATGGCAGGGTTGCAAGGAGAAAGCCACTGCTCTCCAAAAAGAACATTGCTGCTCGTCTGCAGTTTGCTAAAGGTCACGTGGACAAGCCAGAAGGCTACTGGAAGAATGTTTTGTAGACGGATGAGAACAAAATAGAACTTTTTGGTTTAAAAGAAAAGCGTTATGTTTGGAGAAAGGAAAACACTGCATTCCAGCATAAGAACCTTATCCCATCTGTGAAACATGGTGGTGGTAGTATCATGGTTTGAGCCTATTTTTCTGCATCTGGGCCAGGACGGATTTTCGTCATTGATGGAGAATGAATTGTGAATTATTACATTGAATTCTAAAGGAAAATGTCAGGACATCTGTCCATGAACTGAATCTCAAGAGAAGGTGTGTCATGCAGCAAGACAACAACCCTAAGCACACAAGTCGTTCTACCAAAGAATGGTTAAAGAAGAATAAAGTTAATGTTTTGGAATGACCAAGTCAAAGTCCTGACCTTAATCCAATCAAAATGTTGTGGAAGGACCTGAAGTGAGCAGTTAATGTGAGGAGCAATGGGCTAAAATTCCTCCAAGCCGGTGTGCAGGACTGATCAACAGTTACAGGAAACATTTAGTTGCAGTTATTGCTGTACAGAGGGGTCACGACAGATACGGACAGCAAAGGTTCACATACTTTTGCCACTCACTGATATGTAATATTGGATCATTTTCCTCAATAAATAAATGACCAAGTGTAATATTTTTGTCTCATTTGTTTAACTGGGTCCTCTTTATCTACTTTTAGGACTTTTGGGACTTTTTAGGACCAGTCTACACGAAATTCTCATCAGAATTGTAGCCGAAAGACGAAATCGATGGACAGGGACCGCCTGTGGAAATGGGTCCTTTGGTTGAGGTGACAGTAAATTTGAACCACAGTGCCTAGATTGGGCTGACGGACAACTAGGTTTTGCCTTTTACTCATATTCTTACAAAGGAACAGAAGATTCTTATCCCTGTATTCCAAGATGACAATTCTCACATTCAAAGCACTGCCAATGTGACTGATTGGCATGATGAACATTCAGGAGCAGTCACACATCTGGACTGAATCCTCTGTGGGACTACCTGGAACAACGAGTAAGACACCAGGGAAGGCATCCATGAAGTATGGCCGAACTGCACAATTCTTTGATGCAAAGGTGGCTTGAACATTGATGTCGCCTTCATCCAGAAATTGTCCAGTCCATGCCAAATTGAATTGCAGCTGTTATTCATGATAGTGAAGGTATTACACGCTATTAGGTACGTTTCAGTATCAGGTGACAAACATTTTTGTCCGATGAGCTTATTTACATATTCTAAAAATGGACATTGGAGCTGCTGACATAAGTCTAACTCTGACTCTAAAAATGACTACATTGATGTCCTGCTTGAACTCAAAATTGCAAAATTATGTGCACTGCTGTTCTACCTAGTAACTGTAACTATTAGCCTCACCCGATGCTAAACTAGTGCATAATGCCAGGCATACTGTCATGCAGTCTCCATAGACAAATAGTACCAGCTAAATAGTCGTACTAAATAGCTAAAGTGAGGTCATAAGTACAAGTAAGTGCATAATTACAGTGTCAGGATCTCAAAACCATCCCTGTGTCATGTTTTTTAATGCTAACCGTGAGCCAGGATATGGGAATTGATTGTCCATGGTCGCCAGTGGAGTCATCCAGGAAGATCATGGTTAGCAGATAAAATCATATAACACCACAGTTTTCCAAGAGTTTGGAGACCAATTTTTAGCTCAGAATAACTCTGATACACAATTTCAAAGTGTTCTTTTCCTGCTGCCAAACTTACTCCCTAAATATACAGAGCCTTTGCTCAGTCTAAGCTAGGATTTATGCGCATTGCTTTTCCAGGTGATGTGATTGACATATGTTTGGGACCTTCTGAAATTTCCCATTGTGAAACTGCAATCTAAGGTCAGGTTAGGAGATTATATTAAATTATTGTCTGTCATGAACTCGTGGTCTGTTATATCTGTCTCTGACTCACTCTTGTGAGATGTATGAGAATACTGATAAAAAATGTAGTGTTATGTCACTGTAGAGTGAATCAGAAGGATACACACAATAGCGTTACAGCCACAAGGTCACAGCGGGAAAGACTCACGAGTACATTTTTGTGATATGACTAATTTTGGATATTATTCTTTCCTTTTTGACCTGGGCGGAGATGTTCACCAGTGGAGGAAGTTGCAGGCAGAGATGAGCTGGAAATGAGTTTGAGTTTTACATCACATATCCTTGTAACATTGCAGTATACATACCAACAGAGGTTGCTCACGAATTAATGTTTTTAGAAGAAACGCGCTAACAATTCAAAAGTGCATATCGTAGCAGATTATTTGAATAGTTTCTTGATTACTCTTTCTTCCTGCTATGTTCTTGTTTCCTGTGTGCAATTGTGTGAATTTCAGTGAGTCAACCACATATCATGGTGATGAGTGACAACATATAGTATAGAGCAGAGCTATTCAGCAGGCTTCCCTTTGATAAACATGAAACCCCCAGACTGCTGACAGTTAATACAGTAATTAATGGTAATTAATGTCTTTTTTAAAATAAATGTAAGGTAAAACAACAAATCTTAAGTTTAAAAACATGATTGTCATATAGATAGTTGCTTTGCTTAGGTTGTATCGGGTCTTTTTTTTATCTGTATGTGTCTGACTGCTCATCCACTCATTATTTTCATACCACTTCATCCAATTCAGGGTCTCACACATCTGGGACCTAACTGGCAGCACAAAGTACAAGGGCATGTGCTCAGACACTCACTCACACTGGGACACTTGAATTGAATTGTACACTTGTATTTACATATTGTAAAAATTGATGACATAATTCTAACTCTAATTCTAAAAATGAATACACTGATTTTCTGCTTCAGAGACAACAGTTGTGCTAATGCATGTGGAAGGGAACCGGAGTACTCCTACTAAACCAATGCAGACACAGGGAGAATATGTAAACTCCACACAGGCGGAGTCTGGACCGGGAATCGAATCAGTCCCAAATGATTCATTATCATTAAACAGTCCATTTACAGTCCAATGTGTTTACAACTGTAAATACATTTTCCAGGCTATATTATAATTTATAATTAACATTTACATTTACGTTTACAGCTTTTAGCAGACGCCCTTATCCAGAGCGACTTACAATTGATACAATCTTACAATCCAAGCAATTGTGGGTTAAGGGCCTTGCTCAAGGACCCAACAGTGGCAGCTTGGCAGAGGTGGGATTTGAACCCTGGACCGTTTGGTCCATAGTCCAGTACCTTACCCGCTAGGCTACCACAGTCCATTAACAATTCAATAAATATATGAAAAGTACAGTTAGTTGTGGGGTTTTAGGTTAGGCAGATTGTTTCATTCCAAAGGTTTCACACCATTGTATGTACCTCTGTACACCTTTTTTCATTAATAAGAGTTTGATCTAAAAGGATTAATGGAATTGATTGCCTTTACACAGGCCTAATCTGCAGGCCTGACCTTCTCCAGAAAAGGCTATGTCCAAATTCAGAGATAAAAACACCAGTTTGAGTAATCAGACATCAGTACACTGAAAATGGCTTCACCATTCCTTCAAAATCCCGAGGATTTAAAAGAACTAATTGTGTAGAAAGAAGAGTATTTATCTCCCAAATCTTTTCGCCATTCACAGTATTTTATATCAGCACAGATATCGCCAAGAGGGGATATTGTGTATTCTTTGGTTTTATGCTGCATGTCCTTCCTTCCACAAACCCTCCTGTTTTTTGGTCTTGGGACTGGCACTGAATACATTGGCTGGGCGCTTGCTGTAGGACACTTTAGAGAGACCAGCTGATTTAACGCATGTCTTTGGAATGTGGGAGTAAAATTAAGAACCCATAGAAAACCCACAGGGGAATGGGGACAGAAAGAAAACTCCACACAGATGTAGTCCAGACTGAGAATCTAACCGGATTGTCTGGTGACAGCCCTAATCACTTTTGCCACCATACAGCCTGAAATACAACCCCAAATCTGAAAATTTGGAATGGTATGGGGGAAAAATGCAAATTAAAAAAACCTCTTCCTTACATTCAATTTGATATTTATTTAATTGCAGACAGTATTTCATGTTTTTCTTGTAAACTTAAATTCATTTGTTAATAAACATCCATTCCTGCATTTCAACCCTGTAACACATTCCAAAGAAGTTGGGACAGTGGCAATTTAGGGCTAATAATGAGGTAAAAAATAAATAATGAAGTGATTTCAAACAGGTGATTATAATTATGATTTGGTACAAAACACAAACGTATACACAGAAGGCCAAGACTTTGAGGAACAAAGATGGACAAAGGATCTCCAGTTTGACAACAGATGCTTGAGAAAATTATTGAAATGTTTAAAAATAATGGTCCTCAAGGAAAGATTAAAAGGGATTTACATATTTCCTGATTTGGGGTTGTATGATAATATACATTACTATGATAAATAGTTTACTATGGCATTTGATCACTTTCATCATGTATATATAAACCTAGCTATAGAATGTCTAATAATCATGGGAATATTAATTTCTCCATTTCTTTACTGACTATGAAAGGGTGAATACAAAGTACTAGTTTGTAATTCCATCTAATGCTGGAATACTTTAATATATTTGTATATTTGTTATTTAGTACAGTCAAACCTCTAATCTGATCTTCTACTGTCCAGCTAATTCCCTGAATAACCTGAATAAACAATACATGTGAGGAAGGCCGACCAGAAAGTCCAGTATTCAGTTAGGTCTTGTACAATCAAACCTCCACAGCTGATTCAGAATGGAGCAGAATGCATGTTTTTTTAGTTTAATAAAGTTGTCTCATGTTACCCCTCTGCTGAACTCAGAAAAGACGGATACTCTCCTACAAAGCTTAAAACGGATCAGCCCCTACCTACCTAAAAGCATTAATCAAACCCTGCTCTGTACCTTGTAAGACAAGTATCAAGACTCTTCTTTGTATCGGCACTCTGGTGTTGAAATGAATTTCCACTGGATATCCAAGTGACTGAGTTTCTTGCTGTCTTCAAATGGTGATTGAAGACTCACTTTTCAGTCAGCACTTAAGCCAAGACTTACATAACTTACATAAAAACTCTTCCTTTTATTGTTACTTTGCTTTATTACTAGTTGTTTTTACCCACATCAAATCCTAACAGGGTTTTAGTTGACTGGAGTTCTTGGACTCAAAGGCAGTTGCTTTAAGACTACATTGAAATGCTTACCAAAATGTCTAAATTATGCTTTAATCTTGGGAGTTCAGTATTTTAGCAAACTAAATGATCACATATCGTTGATCATGAAAAAAAATCACAGGGAGTGAATGGAGTTTGGGCATTTTGGAGTGGAGGTGTTTTGCACAGAAGCAGTACTGCTAAATGACATAAATGTAAATGTAAAGGTTTTACCCCTGCATATTCTGGTCAGAGTCACAGGGAAGGGTCCTAACCTGGAATTCAGTAGGTGCAGGCAGAGGTACAACCTGGACAGGGCACAAATCCATAGCCTGTAAACGCACCACCCGACTTTCACATTGCAAGCCCCACCTGGGTTTTGAACCCAGGTCCTCAGGAAACTGCCATTTCCAGCAACGTGGCTCTTACCACTGAGTGGACCAGAGCCGCACTTTTAAATAGAAGAACTGAGTTTTTAATAACTATAAAATAGTTGTCAGGCTTAGCAAATTTCTACAGAAGTTTACCTGAGTACTTAAAGGATTACCTACCTAGGTCTTCGTATAGGCATTTCATTGGACTGGCTTGAATATAAAGATTGGAGGTGGTACATGAACACTTAGAGGAGACTGTGGTAGTCTAGTGGGTAAGGTACTGGACTATGGACCACAAGGGTCCAGGGTTTTTCAATCCCCACCTGTTGCCAAGCTGCCACTGTTGGGTCCTTGAGCAAGGTCCTTAACCCACAATTGCTTGGATTGTAAGATTGCATCAGTTGTATGTAGTTGCTCTGGATAAGGGTTGTCGTCTGCTAAATGCTGTATTCAAAATGACCTAGTAAATGCATGAAATCACGTCAGCACTCTCTTTGGATCACAATTCATTTTGTATACTTTTTCCAGGCCTTTTTGGGGTTTTGCCAGTAAGGCAAATTAATATAATTAGGAACAATCAGCTTTACTTCAAACCATAAAGTTAAAGTAAAAGCAAAAGCAAGGATTTGTAAATTGTTTTTGACCATTGTATACTCTGGCTTATAATATACTCTAACAGTATACATTACCACTCTTCCTAGGTTTTCTTCTTAACAGGAAAAACCAGTCACAAGCATATATTAAACCCAAGGCCCCTGGAGTGGTGTTTTCACTACGTTCTAGTATTCTAGTTAGTATCCAGAAGAAACCGCTGAGCCCTCAGTCCTGACTGAAAGCACAGATGTTGCTAGGTATGCAAACAGCCTTGAGCGCTCCTGCTTTTTAAACACTGTCACATTTTTTTAAAGCTTGTAATAGAAAAACCAGATTACGAGCTGGACCATTTACTGTATTCTGTACTTACAGAGGACTATATCTCCTCTGCCTTCTTTTGCACCACAGAAATTACTGCATATGTAATTATGGTGGGTGTATGGTCATGTTCTCGCTGAAAGAGCTCTAACCTCAGCATCACCACCGCTGGTCTCCCCGTGTTCTCGAGTAAGGCACACTTGCCCTCTGGGTTTAAGATCGAACAGTGTAAGGGTTTCATTGTTTTGAGGTTGTGTGTGCATGCATGCCTGTGCACTGTACAGAGTACAGCGTGAATTGAATGTATCTATGCATGCAGTAAAGGTCGTTTGAGTGTGGGAGCCATACATTTTTGCCACCAAAGTGTGTTTTGTTTGTGTGGCCAGCACACATCCCCTGGCACCAGTGAAGCCACAGTCATGATAGTTTGTGGGTTATACGGGCTCCAGTGGTTGTAAGCAAAAACAAGCTATCAAGGCAGAGTGACATTTTCAATTCTGAGTATTCGGTTCTGCAGCAGAAGAAAAATGCTTATAAAAATGTGGAAAACCTGATTTAAGAGGAAGCACAACACATGGCAGTTCACACTTTATATACAGAATCCTACTTTTTACACCCATTAGCAGCAGCATTATGTAATCCAGCCAGTCATGTACCACTGTCAGTCCTTTAAGACGTTGTACAGTAATTTTTTGTTATGTATTATTTTTTATATAGATTTTTTTGTGCAGTTTGTCGAAAGAGTTAATGGAAACACTCTTTATGTTATTTCCAATACTAGAAGTTCTTGTTTTTTTTTTTTTATTCGAACCATGTGATGTTTTTTGTACACGGAGCGACGAGCTGGCTATAGTGCCTTAAAACTGGAAATTCACATGAATTCAAAAAGTCTGGTGGTGTGTGCTCTCATAGGAGGAGAAGCAGAGGAGAGAGCTAGGAAAGGGCCACATTTCCTGTTATTCTGTTTGTATAGGACTGTCCAGGACCATGGAGTCGCATTGGATTACTCAAACCTGTGCTCCCTGAGCCAAACTCAACAAGGTTTATCATTCAGATTGTGGAATTCTAGCAGCAGCTCTCAAGATCTGGGACCCAAGGATTCAACTGGGCTTAATATGAAAAATATAAGAGTGATGTTGCGCTGCCAAAGAGCTCTAGACGCCAAGTTAGGTAATGTACTGCTACCTTGGAATTGTACATGGTAAATTGAGTCATTTGTCAGACAGTGGAATGGACATTTTCCATTGCAGTAGTCCTTTGTTATGAAGAGTGAAATATGTGCACACTCAGGTTTTAACGCTTGAGTTTGACAGTAAGCAGTGATACTGTCAGCTTCCACCTTGAGAAGACTTAAAAAGTCTTAAATTTGTTTATCTGAAAAAAGGCCTCCCAAACCTTCCAAAGTTCTTAAAAATGCCAGATTTCGTACGCGAGTTAACTTATTGTTTTAACGGCATACTGAACTAAGCGAAACCACCGGCATTATTTGTGGCTCTGAGGGGCGCAGGTACTTTTATTAATTACTTTTAGCTAGCAGAGGTGGTAGTGTAGGCATGGGGAAGGATACATATAACCAGCACTGGTTGGATAACCCTAATTTTTCACTGTGATTAAATCCATTTCAAGTGTATCAGTACAAAGTGTATTGCACAATATTGGTTCATCAGACAATACAGGAATCACATGCACCAAATGCGTTTGCAATTTATTCAGACGATCATAAATAAGTTCTACAAAGCAGACTCCTATCTCCTTGAATGGGTATATCCAAAACTGAAAGAAAAATTTACATTTAAAATGCATATTTAGAATCACTTGTAAAATCTAACAAAAAATATATAACGTACTTGCATTGTTGGGTTAAAATAACACATAAAAGTACAATTTCTTAAGGTTATTCTGGCTACTGTGCATCCCGTCACTACAAAGGGGCCAAGACTTGCCGCCCCTCTCTTGGACACATTTACTAATATGCCGATTGGTTCTTTCTAATGATAGGCCGGGGCTTCTGTACTACAGTCCCATTCATTTTTCAACCAGTGACCAGTCTCCACCTTATATAACGTCTCAGATAACAGACAGGGGCTGTACATCATCCGACGTTGTTAAAGTAGGATTAAAGAGCCACCTACTGATGGTCTGAAACTTGGCAGCTTAGCGGGGTAGGATTTAATTATTGGCAAGACATTGTGTCACATATTAAGCTTGGTGAGGGCGAGAGGTGAAGTTGGCGGCCTTTCGAGTAAAAGTGCATGGAGGGAAATCCGTCCTGCCGTCCGTCAAGGTGGCGAGAGAGATGAGGAGAGTTTGGCGACGATAAATGGGGAGAGATAATGAGGTTAGACTGTACTTTAATAAGGACTACTTGAGTAAGAAAGCATCTAGTGAACATTTACACCTACCTTATTTGTTACTCAGGTTTAGAACTTCTCCTACTGTCTGATTTCAGCATGATATTTTGGCACTGGAGACTTTCTGACCGGCACTGCTGTCCTGTTATCTGTCTATTTGGTGCAGCTTCGTCCTTCTACCATGTTCATCCTCTTCATGCATGTTCTCCCGTCCAGTTTAGCAGATGGTTCTTACTGTAAGTGGAGGTGCTAAATAACAAGAGTAGAATGGTGTATGTTTTATCACAGTGTGTTTCTGCTAGTGCTAGCTGCTACAACATAGATAAAACAAGAACCCATTGCCCCTTATTTAACTACTGAATAAAATTTAGGTTGCTAGGTGGTAGGAGGGAAGTGGAGGGTGTAGGCAGAGGAAAGATGCCATATGGAATCTACATTTGCTTTTTTGATTTGCACTCACTCAGTATGGAAATCAATTTCTCAGATCAGACTCTCAGGTTGGCATTCATTATAGCTGAAGCTAGCAATGTGGTTAGTGGGTAGAGTATTATGACACCATACATAGTGGAAAATTGGATAGTAGGAGTTTCAATCCAAATATTGGTTAGGCTGTAGTTTTATATCCAATTTCATACTAACACAGACAGAATGAACATAGAAACAATAATATAATTTTCACATAAACTGTAATCTAATCAGATTAGATTTTGTTCATTTATTAATAAGCACAAACTTTGGCCAAATCCGAACTTTTCAATATGATTTCTCCGTGATGGCGTTCCACCACCAACAGAGTGCACTTTCAACCACAGAACAAACTTCAGTTGAAATGACGTAAATGTGCCACATTAACAATACTCTTACAGTTGGTTTAAAAAGTACAGAATAAATGTAGCACATTACTTCTGTCATGTGGCGGCACGCCTATTCTGGTTGTGCTACTGCAGGTCCAGATCACCTAAAACCCCAGAGTAACTCTGAAACTTGGAAGGTGGCACAAACATAGTCAGCCATCAGACACAGGAGTGCTTCATCAAGCTTCCCAGAGCTTCTCAGCTGAGGAGGATCTGCATTGGGAACTAGTACTCCTTCTGAGCTCCTGAGCCACGGTTTAATTGGATGAAGCATAGCACATTTTGAATAAAAACCACGTTACTAAGTACGGGATAATATTTGAATAGTAGTCTTTAAGAATCTGACACTACTGACATACCTAGTCTGTGTTTGTATCATCACATGCATCGTGATAAATATTGTGTATCATGAAAATGTCTTTAATTATCATGATGTAATATTTTTACCATATTTCCTACCCCTAGTGTCAACTACTTGTATGCAATAAACATTAATTACTTGAATTTTGTGTTTAATATCAGTGCTTTATTATGGAATTGAAATGTTCATTATTGGCACTAGATAAAATCATGACACTTGTGCTATTTGAAGTGAGAGTAGTACGGGTTAAATTCAGTACACACATGAATCACACTGATAAGAGTGTCTATGAAACTTTGGGGGCCAGAGAGCAAAAGCCCAGGTATTAAATCAATCCTGAGAGGAGATGCATCTGCTTTTTCATTGCTCACTCAGCATATCTCAGCCCTTCAAAAGCACTTTCCCAGAAAAGCATGGTGCTCAAACTCAAAATTTCACTGTATCGCTTTATGATATACACTGATGGCATGAATCAGACTCTCTGTCTTTCTCACTTGCTCTCTCTATATCTCTCTCCTTTTTGTTTTCTTTAAGCATCTTCTTGAATTTGTCTATTTCTCTTGTCTCCATCAAGATTTTATTTCACTCCTCACAAGAGGCATCTGTCCAAGATAAGATTTTCTGGTCTGATTATGGCTGTTTGGGGGATTACTTTGTGGCTTAAAATCTCTTTTTTGTATGCTGTACTATCCCACAAACACCCCTAAATTTACTGTGACGTCTTAACTTTTTTTTAAATACGATTACCTTGTGTTATAAATAAACAAAACAGCACCAGCTTAATGAAAATAGCTTCAATCTCACTGGAAAGAATTGGAATACTGGAATAACTGGAATATGTTATACTTGTCTTCTTTCTAAAAGATTTTTCCAATCAAAATAAAAGGCTTTTTTGCCATGCCAAAACTTGGAGAGTTATTAGAGCATGCAACATGGAAAACAGGGTGTGGTACCCTACTATACAGCCCAGTGAGTCACTGTCTTCAGTTTGTTGATGAGTATTTGGAGAGGGGCATGTATGCCACCACTCTGCCCTCCCCCTACAAACCACACACCCCCAGACTAACATGTGGCAGTAGCCTAAACCGTAACCACAAAAAGCTGAGGACCTACATGTGTGTTCTGGATGAGTATGGAGATACAGTTCCAGATGTGTTGGATTATAGCATTTTACTCCAGTTTACTGTAACTGTGTTTTACTGGTACCACTAGTTTACTATGTCTTTGAGCCAAAGCTGTGGTTGCAGCATTATTAACCATCTCTTTCTGTCTCTTACACTCTGTCTATGTCTCAGTCTGAGCAGATATTTATTGTGTTGTTGTTGTGTTGTTGAGGTTTGTGACATTGACATGGGACCATTAGGGAGTTTTCATTTATTAGGGTACAGTTCACCGAGGTCACCTGTGTTTAAAACAGTGTTATGTACATCATAAATTGAAATCCTGTATGGAAGTTACATAGAATTGGAATTAATATGATGTTGTGTATCCAAGCTGTTACGCACTGATGCTTGAAGAGTAGACCTGCAATTGATTGAAATGTTGTCCAAATGGAAAAAAGTACAACATTTTAGAACTCATGGCAATACAATCACATGACCTGGCTACCACCCACAACAGGTACCTGACCCTGCCAAAATTGTGGAAAAATATCAACAATCTCAAGGTTACAAGTCCATCTCCAAAGATCTTGATGCTCCTTTGTCCTAGGTGCGCAACATAATCAATACGTTTACAACCCATGGCACTGTAGCTAATCTCACTGCACGTGGACGGAAGAGAAAAACCAATGAAAGGTTGCAACGCATGATAGTCCGGATGGTGGATAAGCAGCCCCAATCAAGTTCCAAAGAAATTCAAGCTGTCCTGCAGGCTCAGGGAGCATCAGTGTCAGCGTGAACTATCCTGTTCATGAATTAAATGAAATGCTATGGCAGAAGACCCAGGAGGACCCCACTGCTGACACAGAGACTTAAAACAGCTAGACTGCAGTTTGCCAAAATGTATGTGCGTAAGCCAAAATCCTTCTGGAAATACGTCTTGTGGACAGATGAGATCAAGATCAAGAGCTTTTTGGTAAAGCACATCATTCTACTGTTAATGGTATGAGGCCTACAAAGACAAGAACACAGTACCTACAGTCAGATATGGTTCAAAGATGTTTTGGGGTTGTTTTGCTGCCTCTGGCACTGGGTGAAATTTGAAGATTACCAAAGGATCTTGGGTCGCAATGTAGGGCAGTGTCAGAAAGCTGGGTTTATGTCCTAGGTCTTGGGTCTTCCAGCAGGACAATGACCCCAAACATACTTCAAAAAGCATCCAGAAATGGATGGAAACAAAGCGCTGGAGAGTTCTGGAGTGGCCAGCAATGAGGATCTAAATCCCATAGAACACCTGTGGAGAGATCTTAAAATTGCTGTTGGGAGAAGGCACCCAAATATGAGAGAGCTGGAGCAGTCTGCAAAAGAAGTGCGGTCCAGAATTCCAGTTGAGAGGTGTAAGAAGCTTGTTGATGGTTATAGGATGCGATTGATATCAGTTATTTTTTCTAAAGGATGTGCAACCAAATATTAAGTTGAGGGTGCCAATAATTCTGTCCAGCTCATTTTTTGAATTTCGTGTGAAATTATATCAATTTTGGCTTTTTTTTGCTCTGTTTTCTTTCTTTCTTTTTTTTTCAAAACATAAAAAGACACTCATTTCCAGTACTAAGGTTTAACAGATATTTGGCAGTGCACATTCCTCAACCATTTATTCATATCTGCATTTATTGACTGTATTGCTAATTTGAATATATTTAATAAAGGAAAATCAATGTTCAGCTTAAATCAGTTATTCCTTATTTTGTAGTGTGTTAAGCATTGCTCTTCGCCATATTTTTTGCGCTTTGACTTTCAGTCAGTGTGTCAGTTTTTGACTTCATAAATCCCAGTCTGTACAGCATTTTTTACATGAGATAAAATCAGTGGGATTTAGGATCAAAATCTTATTGAAGTAGTGTTGTAACTGAGTTTGGTGGTCTTAAACAGGGAAGAAGCCGGCCAAGGGCTCTTTATAAAACAGAGCTTTTAATTGAGTCAAATATCTTACTATTCACCACAGCTCGTAAATCTTTCTGATTCAATTAATTGCTGACCTATACTGTGATGCCAAAACTTTGAGGACATCTAAAAACATGGGTTTAAGTATATCGTTTATATTGATTTAGCTGCTACACCAGCCTTCACACTTCTGAGAAGGCTTTCCACTAGATTTTGGAAAACATGACTGAGTTCAGGCACTGCTGATGCTAGACAGTAAAGACTTGGCTCACAGTTGGGATTTCAGTTTGTCTTAAATGTTTTTGATGGGGTTAAAGCCAGGGATCTGTGCAAGTCAGCCAAGTTCTCCTTCAAAGCTGGCAAATCATTTCTATGTGCATTCTGCTTTAAGAAAGCAGAAAGTTGTTGAAGTGTTTTGTTGGAGAGGTGGAGACCTGTGAAAGGTGTTAGAGTCACTGAGGTGTTATGCATTAAAAAACTGCCTGCATCTAAGTGTGGCATGAATAAGGCTACTTGAGTGTCTTCTCCTTGACTCTATATTCTTGCTCATATATAGTTTCTAGTAGCAGTTTATGGCATTCTGTCCTGTTAGTGAAAAATCTTGAGTAGTTTAAAAACAAAGTGTATTCATATATTACATAATATCTGTCAATGTGCTGCCTTTTGATTTTTGCTATGTAAGTTGTAATTTATTCAATATTTAAACCTGAGCAGATTTTTGTGCATTACCTCTTCCTTTTTGCAACACTCGTTCTTTTCCATGCAAAACTTCTGAGGTCAGTATTAACTACACTGTGGTATTAGTTTAATTTATGGTAATTTATCAAGCATTTGCTGATGATGGATTGCTTGAAAACAGAGTGGTCTAGATTACTAGACCACTATTACTATTTATATCTTAATTTCTCTCTCATTTCCAACATATAAGCTATTCTGATGTGTTTTGTGATTAAACTGCACAGAGTACAACTTTGTTGTCTTCTTTATAGCCACGTTTGCCATTTGTAGATGGAATCTTGGGAAGTTGTTTGATATATATTCATTCATATAGTGAGATAAGAAGCTTTGCCTGCTACAGTGCCTGCAGCACCAATCACCCACCCCACTGTCATAAATCCATGGCCCAGTTGTTTTTCTCCCTCTTATTTTCCTTTTCTCTGCAGCTCTCCGTTCCAGAAAGTGACTAATATTTTCTGCTTTAATTAATGCTGAGTCTCAAACAGGAGTGGAATGGAAAATGATCAGTGCCATGTGTTTTGTGTGTAGAAATGTACCATATTCACGTAATAAGAAAGAAAAATAGTCAACAGGAGGTTCTTGAGCCATCATAATTCTCTCATACTCCCTTGTGCAGATACAGTGGGGCAAAAAAAGTATTTAGTCAGAAGTATTTATTCCTTAGACAAGATGAGAGATGTCTGTAATTTTCATCATAGTAACACTTCAACTACGAGAGACAAAATGAGAAAAAAAAATCCAGGAAATCACATTGTAGGATTTTTAAAGAATTTAATTGTAAATTATGGTGGAAAATAAGTATTTGGTCAATAACAAAAGTTCAGCTCAATACTTAGTAATGTAACCTTTCTTGGCAATAACAGAGGTCAAACGTTTCCTGTAAGCTTCACACACTGTAGCTGGTATTTTGGCCCATTCCTCCATGCAGATCTCCTCTAGAGCAGTGATGTTTTGGGGCTGTCGCTGGGCAACACGGACTTTCAACTCTCTCCACAAATTTTCTATGGGGTTGAGGCCTGGAGACTGGCTAGACCTTGAAATGCTTTTTACGGAGCCACTCCTTCGTTGCCTTAGAAGTGTGTTTGGGATCATTGTCATGCTGGAAGACCCAGCCACGTTCCATCTTCAATGCTCCCTTTTGTAGAAAAACAGCCCCAAAGCATGATGTTTCCACCCCCATGCTTCACAGTAGGTATGGTGTTCTTGGGATGCAACTCAGCATTCTTCTTCCTCCAAATACGACGAGTTACATAGCGTGTTACTAATGGTAGCCTTTGTTACTTTGGTCCCAGCTCTCTGCAGGTCATTCATCAGGTCCCTCCCTGTAGTTCTGGGATTTTTGCTCACCATTCTCATTATCAGTTTGACCCCACAGGATGAGATCTTATCAATGGTCTTGTATGTCTTCCATTTTCTTACAATTGCTCCCACAGTTGATTTATTCACACCAACCTACTTACCTATAGTAGATTCACTCTTCCCAGCCTGGTGCAGGTCTACAATTTTCTTTCTGATGTCCTTAGACAGCTCTTTGTTCTTGGCCATGGTTGAGTTTGGATTCTGACTGTTTGAGGCTGTGGACAGGTGTCTTTTCTACAGATAACGAGGTTAAACAGGTGCCATTAATACAGGTAACAAGTGGAGGACAGAAGAGCTTTTTAAAGAAGAAGTTACAAGTCTGTGTGAGCCAGCAATCTTGCTTGTTTGTGGGTGACCAAATACTTATTTTCCACCATGATTTACGATTAAATACTTTAAAAATCCGACAATGTGATTTCCTGGATTTTTTTCTTATTTTGTCTCTCATAGTTGAAGTGTACCTATGATGAAAATTACAGACCTCTCTCATCTTTCTAAGTAGGAGAACTTGCACAATTGTGTTTTTTTATTTGAGAGAATTGCTAAAAGCTAGCTTGTTAAATTGCCTTTAAATATTACTATTGAGGTAACCTAGTGCTAATAGAGTCAAATTTAGTTGCAATTTGACATTTCCAAAATGAGCCAGTGAAGGTAAGCTGAAACTCCATGACTTTTGTTAAGAAACTAATAATGATTATGAAATCGGATTCTGAAATCTGTCACTCCAAAGTTAGTCAGTCTTTGACTTTAATTAGTACAATATAGAGCAGGTTACTATTTTAAATTCTGGTCTGTTATGTTACACATAACTAGTGTTTTATGAAGTACCCAATGCTTATGCAACACTTTCCTGAAAATGACTCAAGTAAAATTTATGTAAGCCAAGCAAAGAAGTTTTAAAGTTATTGATTTTGAAACTTATGTATCAAAAGCAGACACTCAAAGGATGATTTTAGTGCACAAATGATTTCATAGCTCATTAGCATCATGAGCATCATTAGCAGCCAAAACTGAGTTCAAAGTTGAGAAGTTTATTGGTTGCAAGCCCAGTCTGGTATTTGAACAAAGCATCTCAAGAACTACTGAGGCAACAATTCACATGTGCTCTCCAAAATTTGACAACAGAAGATTGGAAAAAAATTGCCTGCTCTGTTGAATCTTGATTTCTGCGGCAATGCTTGGTTATTAGGGTCAGAATTCGGCATAAATAACATGACAGCATAGATTCTTGTATCAGTAGTCCAGGCTGAACAAGCACAGTAATGGGCATCTATTCACATTCCAATGTAACATTTATTTATTTATTTGTTGCTTTTTTTGGGTTTGCATTAACAGCGCTTAATCAAGGTCAGGGTGCTTCTGGTGCCTATCCCTGGAAATCACAGGGCACGGAGTGAAATGGATGGTCAGGGCTAGGCAGGTGTTGCTGATCTCCTGACTGGCTTCTCTTCCCTCAGCCAATTATGTTTGCATGTGACACCCAACAAACCACTGGCGCCTATCCCCAGAAAACAAAAGCGCAGTGTCAGAGTGCCCTGGATGGGATTCAGGGCTAGGTAGGGTTTGCTGATCCCCTGACTGGCCTCCTCTCCCTTTGCCAATTATGTCTACATGTCACACTGAAAGGCACAAGCCAGAGGGCATTCGGAGGCAGAGGTGTCCAAGCTTTTCTTGTCGGGGCCAAATGTAGAACAAATATTAAGTCATAGGCCAGAAACTCTCTAATAAATGTAATAACTTTCTGTATGATGTGTACACACGTGGACAAAATTGTTGGTACCCCTCAGTTAATGAAAGAAAAACCCACAATGGTAACAGAAATAACTTTAATCTGACAAAAGTAATAATAAATACAAAGTCTATGAAAATGAACAAATGAAAGTCAGACATTGCTTTTCAACCATGCTTCAACAGAATTATTTAAAAAAATAAACTCATGAAACAGGCCTGGACAGAAATGATGGTAACTGAGGGGTACCAACAATTTTGTCCACGTGTGTACACTCACCGGCTACTTTATTAAGGGTTGGACCCGATTTTCTTTTCAAAACTGCCTTAATTCTTCAAGGCATAGCTTTACCATGGTCGTAGAAACATTCCTTAGAGATTTTGGTTGACATAATAGCATCACGTCCATGATGAATATCTCATGTTCCACCACATCCCAAAGGTACTCTGTTGAATTGAGATCTGGTGACCGTGGAGGCCATTTGATTACAGTAAACTCCTTTTCATGTTCAAGAAACCAGCTTGAGATGATTTTGAGATGATTTGAGCTTTGTGACATGACGCTGTATCCTGCTGGAAGTAGCCATCAGAAGACGGTACACTGTAGTCATAAAGGGATGGACATGGTCAGCAATACTCAATTGGCTGTGGCATTTAAACAATGCTCAGTTGGTATTACTGGCCCCAAAGTGTGCCAAGAAAATAACTAAGACGCCATTACACCACCAGCAACCTGAAGTGCTCCTTCTTTGTAACAAGTGACCCTGTCCAAGGATTAAGCGCATAAAATAATGAATGAATGAATGTAAATGGCGTTCGTAAGTGTATATGTGCCCCATTGCCTGTATATTTTCTCAACCTATTGCTATGTAAATTGTTTCACATTCACTTGTTGAGTCTTTGTTTCATCTCACTGATCTTCTGGGTTGTTTGTAATACTGTCTATCAATGCATTATTGGCTTCCATCAAACAAAGGAGTCAGGTCCATCATATCATCCATCAAGTTTTATGGCTTTCCCCTACACAGGGTCATAATAGTACTGTACATTACTGTTTTTTCGGTAATTATTGTGAATTACATTAGAAAAGTCACAGTCATTTACCATCCTGTTTTACATGGGCAAGGTCAGGGTCACAGGGAAGGGTCTGCAGCCTAACCCAGAATTCACTAGGTGCAGGCAGAGGTACACCCTGGACAGGACGCCAGTCCATGGCAGAGTTACATAAATGCACTCCCAGACCTTCAGGTTGCAAGCCAAACCTGCCACTTGTGTCCAGGCTCACAGGACAAGACAGCCACAGCTGGCTCTTACCACCAAGGCAACATAGCTGTTATAGTAATGTTTACAGTTAAAATTATTTATTTGTACAGTTTCTTCTAGTAAACTAACAGTGTTTTACTGGCAGTCCTGTTGCCAGCAGTTTACCACAAGTTTATAATAAATACTTTTACAGTGTGTAGTCAAGTCAAGAGTGTGGCTTTGGGAGAACACTGAAGAGAGAGGATGAATCTGCTTGGTTTTTAAGAAGTAACACTGTCTAAAACTTTTAAAAGTCATTGATGTTCCCCTTAAATAAGATTTGCTAGAACTCAAACTGGATTTCATGATAACTGTAAGAATAAAATGTATATGTTATGAATTTTGAAACTGCACATTGTTTTATAGTGAGCTCCTGAATTATTAGCACCCATTGTAAAGATTAGTGGTCGATCAACCGATATGGGTTTTTTAATGGCCGATGCTGGTGCCAATATTTAGAGGGCAGGGTGGCCGATATATAATGCCGATATCACTTTTTTTTGCAACTGATAAAACTAGTAACAATAAATCACACAAAATTACTGAACTTAAATGAACATAGTTAAGCTGTAAAAGCACTGCCTCTGTTTGCTCAGACTAAAAGTTTTATTGCTCTCTTTTCTGGAAAAAACGAAAATGTGTAAGTATTTGCAAAGAAATAAACAATGTTAGAGTAGTGCACGGTAGTAGCAGCATCTTTTTGTTTTTAATCCCAGTTCCAGTTAGAGCAGCAAGATATAATGCTGGAAGTTTTTCTCATAAATGGCCAAACCAAAACCAAGTTTCTCTGCATTCTCTCCAATATTTTTGAATATCAGCCTAGTGAGCACAGATATCGACTATTTCAAAATGGCATTAATCAGACAGATAAATCGGCCGATAGATTAACTGGTCTATCACTAGTACAGCTAAGTAAGTCATAAAGGGTTAAACTAAGCTATAAAAGGTTGAAAATTTGTATTTGGCTTAATCTCGCTAATAATATGAGATAACTCTAAAATAATAATTTTACTATATACGCTCGTCCAACTGTGTTGCCATTCCTGATTCAGTTATCCGACAGACTGGGGTTTAGCAACTTTATTTAAGTCGGTAACAAATTGTGCCTGTGATATCTTATAGGTAGTGATAGAAAATGTATTGTCATCACTGGTAAAATCAATGGAAGCTTGTATATTATTTGCCTCCCCATAACTCTCACTATAGAAATGGCATTCTTATCAGAAAAAAATTTCAGCTTTTATCGTGAAATTATAATGGCACGTATACAGAAGGTGAAATAATGAAAATTACACGTTGCACAAAACACGCCATGTGAGACTCAGACACTGACATTTGAATGCACTTTTGACTTTAGAAATGTCTAGCCAGGATTGATTTTGATTCGTTCTAAACTTGTGCTCCATAAATTTCCTCACGAATGCAACACTAAGGTGCCAAATTTCCTACACCTTCAACTTGAAAACTCTGAACCTGAACTGGCAAGACTTGAAATCGGAACATATGATTTGCAGTGAGAATTTTTAACAGCATCAAACTGTCCGCATTTTTTACTTTCAGACATAAATAAGAGTTCGCTTCGAATGAGTGATTTAACTCCATACCTTTGGACCGTTAAGATGAAAATGAGGAGAGTGAATAACAACAAGTGTGTGCGCTGCATCTGGTTTCATTTGTCCCTTGTTTTATTGAAGTCCTCATGTGGCTCTGAAAGCAGCGCTGCAAGTCTCCTTAAGTGATTAAACATTGGTTTGGATGGTCATGCACACGCGCTTGGACACCTCACTTTTCACAAGAAAGGCCTATGTCTCTGAGTGTTGCTAAATAACAAAACGTTCACTTGTGCTAAAAATAGGCTCACGTATGGGACTCATTTTGCATGTGGGACAAATTTTGCAGGCTGAAAATCAAACAAAACATTGATGAAGGAACTGGCAAACCCTAAAGCTGCCCTCCCCCTCTTCCTTTCTCTTGGTTGCTTTTTTTCTCTTGACCCTTCCTTTGCCTTTCTGTAGTTTAAGGTCTCTTTTTCCACTTTACAGTGCCACATGAATGCAGGAGAGGACAGAATGCAGTGGTCTGCTTTATGCATTAAGCCAACTCATAGCTGACTAGTGTCTCTCAGTGTGCTGAAACCCTCCAAGCTCTTTAAAGCACTCAGTTTTCGTAGTGTTTTGCTCACATTCTCCATAAGCTAAGTCACCGGTTTCTCACCATGATGTTATCTTATAGACATGCATAAAAATTGAAGAGTTGTGCAGTAGGGTAGCTACAAGGTTAAACCAGATTACAGCTGTTTGGACCTGTCAATGGATCTGGTGTAATCCTCGGTGATTCTCCTGTAATTCTTTTTATATTAAAAATGGATTGACATGCATTCGTTTTTTAATGTGGAAATCAATCTATTGGGATGCCAACGATAACATTCTGCTCCACGATTCGATTCATGATACAGAGTTCGCAATTCCCTTTTCACACAATTATCGATTTTGATAAAAGATATTTGTTTCTGAAGTGTATACAATGCAAAACAATGCACATTTTCTTGTATAAGCTTTTAAACAAACAACTTTAGTCCCCTGCAATGAATCATTAAAGCACGGGATTAAAAATGCTCTGTTGTAGCTTCACCTTATCTTAAATAACTGACTGAAAACATTTTTATTTCTGAAGATTAACAATTCAAAATGTGTACTTTCATGAATATTTAAACAAAAATAATTTTTAGTCCCCTGTAATTAAAAGAAATTAAGAGTCTCACTGAAAGCGGATGTGTGAAAATGACATACGATTGCGCCCACTGGTGTCCGAAAAAGGCGATTGCATTAGATGGCGTAATTAACAGGAACGGAAATGTTGTTCCATTTTTACAATGTGATGCATCGTTACGCACTTACTATATGTACCGGAATGGTTCTTCACAGCTCCAGAAATCCCCGGTTACTCTTCCATATGAGTGGTCCTGCTGTAGACCTTATGTATTAAACCAGACATGTTTTGAGCAGATTTAAAATGAGGCTAAGGTTCTGGCACGTTGTCATGTTACTTGGCTTATAGTCATTAACTGCAGTGTGTTTTTCACCAGTGGAGAACCCTTTGTGGTTAGAGAAACTTTTAATGAAGCGAAGTACAGAAAAAAAAAGCACGGAATATTTACTCCACAGAAGTGAAGTGACTAGTAAACCCAGTGGTACTCCTTAATGAAAACCTTGTGTCTCATAAAAATCTATTTGTGAGGTTTTTTTCTCATTTTCTTTCAGATTTTTAAAGCTGGAAGCCTGGAAGTGAAATCATAAACAGAAATTATTTTGAAAAAATGATATAACAGAAATTAGAAAGACATATCAGAGGTTTCTATTTTTTATTGTTCACTTGTCCCTCTTTTCTTCCAACTTTTACAGTGTGTTTATCGCAGCAATAAATCCAGTGTATAGTAGTTACAAATAACTTAAGAATAATATAAATAATAGTTTAATATTATATTAAAAAATAATATAAATAATAATATAAATATCAAAGTTTGTAGTGGGGTAAAATGCCTCCTCAGTATTTTTCCTGCTGACAGCACCTTGTGATTTTGTTTTTTGGTAGGTGTTGAGTTGAGGGTGACACCTAAAACCTATGCCACTGATAAATAATAATGACCAATAATAAGTTAAAAATGCTTGTCATGAGCAACTGGTGGTTTGATGGTAAGGGGGGGCTATTAGAAACGGGTTTCCAGGACTCTGCATTCAACTGGTGCTTCTATTCAGGTTAGTTACCGCCCTCCTCCGACCCTGAATGGGAAATGGGGACTTAGAAGTTACACAATCTTACAATCCAAGCATCATAGGTTAAGGGCCCATACTCAAGGACCCAACAGTTGTGAAGCTTGGCAGAGGTGGGATTTGAAAACAATGACCTTCCTTCTGGTCCATAGTCTAGTACCTTAAACATATTGTCCAAATTTTGTGTTATTTTGTTATTATGAGTCATTTTTATGACCCATAAATACAACCATTAAAAGCATACAATAAAGTAAATGAAATCAAGTGCTTCAATACTGATTACTGAAAGAACACTGGCTATTGTGATACTTATCCAGCCCCTGATAAGGTACAAATAAGGCAGAGCATGGGGTTTGAACCACTATCTGCATAAACATGACACATGAATAAAGCAGTCTGTACTGATCGAAGCCAGTACTGGATGTGTGCAATCTGGATGATATCAATGGAAACTACTTCAAAATTGAAATGAATTTCACCTCTTTTAAGTTTCCTATTCTCAAGTAAAGCATGCATCACACCAAACACAAATCTTATAAGCTTTGCACTTGCGAAATAGATCGGTGATTCTGGTAGCCCCTACAAACACATTTACTAAAACTATGACTTCACACTAAGAGCCTGATGAACTTTTACTGTTGTTATAAATCAATAAAATACTTTTCCTGAAATAGTACACCGATTTCTTAAACACAAATACACACCCATTTCTAAAACTCTTACACTTCCATGCCAGAACCACACTTCATAATCATGAACGTGCCCTACAAATCCAATCCCTCAAATGTCAAAGTAAAAGTTCAAGTCAAATTTATTTATGTAGAGGTTTTAAGTGGAGCATTCTCTCAAAGCAGCTTTACAAATTTTGAAGCCTACAGCTCCAATTGAGCCAGCGAAAATGGAAAAGAAAAACTCCCTGAATGTGATGAGGAAGAAATTCAAAAACCTCATTGGCAGCCTAGATGTTGTATGTAACAAATAAACTAAATTACCTAAGTAATACATTAACAATAAAAGTTAATAAATATAATAAGAAAATAATTAAATACAGAGAATAATGCAGTGCAACTGCAGTGCTAAGAATGATCCACCACCCAAATAGTACCTGATCTGCTGTGGTCCTGTGAGGGTCCTGTGAGGATAAAACACATATGGATAGAAAATGAAATAGCACTTACAGTGGTGCTTGAAAGTTTGTGAGCCCTTCAGAATTTTTTATATTTCTGCATAACTATGACCTAAAACATCATCAGACTTTCACACAAGTCCTAAAAGTAGATAAAGAGAACCCAGTTAAAAATGAAACTAAAATATTATACTTATTCATTTATTGATTGAAGAAAATGTTAGATGTTAAAATGTTAGTGTTAAAATACATATTAGTGAGTGGCAAAAGTATGTGAACCGGATTAGCAGTTAATTTGAAGGTGAAGTTAGAGTCAGGTGTTTTCAATCAATGGGATGACAATCAGGTGTGAGAGGGCACCCTTCTTTATTTAAAGAACAGGGATCTATCAAAGTCTGCTCTTCACAACATGTTTGTGGAAGTGTATCATGGCACGAACAAAGGAGAATTCTGAGAACCTCAGAAAAAGAGTTGTTGACGCTCATCAGGCTGGAAAAGGTTACAAAACCATCTCTAAAGTGTTTGGACTCTACCAATCCAGAGTCAGACAGATTGTGTACAAATGGAGGAAATTCAAGACCATTGTTACCCTCCTCAGGAGTGGTCGACCAACAAAGATCACTCCAAGAGCAAGGCGTGTAATAGTTGGTGAGGTCACAATGGACCCCAGGGTAACTTCTAAGCAACTGAAGGCCTCTCTCACATTGACTAATGTTAATGTTTATGAGTCTACCATCAGAAGAACACTGAACAACAATGGTGAGCATGGCAGGGTTGCAAGGAGAAAGCCACTGCTCTCCAAAAATAACATTGCTGCTCGTCTGCAGTTTGCTAAAGATCACGTGGACAAGCCAGAAGGCTATTGGAAGAATGTTTTGTAGATCGTTAGACCAAAATATAAATTTTGATTTAAAAGAAAAGCGTTATGTTTGGAGAAAGGAAAAGACTGCATTGTAGAATAAGAACCTTATCCCATCTGTGAAACATGGTGGTGGTAGTATCATGGTTTGGGGCTGTTTTGCTGCATCTGGGCCAGGACGACTTGCCATCATTGATGGAACAATGAATTCTGAATTATTACAGAGAATTCTAAAGGAAAATGTCAGGAGATCTGTCCATGAACTGACTCTCAAGAGAATGTGGGTCATGGAACAAGACAACGAAGGTTAAAGAAGAATAAAGTTAAGTTTTTAATGTTTTGGAATGGCCAAGTCAAAGTCCTGACCTTAATCCAATCGAAATGTTGTGGAAGAACCTGAAGTGAGCAGTTAATGTGAGGAAACCCACCAACATCCCAGAGCTGAAGCTGTTCTGTACGGGCTAAAATTTCTCCAAGCCGGTGTGCAGGACTGATCAGCAGTTACAGGAAACATTTAGTTGCAGTTATTGCTGCACAGGAAGGTCACAACCAGAAATTGAAAGCAAAGGTTCACATACTTTTGCCACTCACTAATATGTAATATTGGATCATTTTCCTCAATAAATAAATGACCAAGTATAATATTTTTGTCTTATTTGTTTAACTGGGTTCTCTTTATCTACTTTTAGAACATTCTGAAGGGCTCACAAACTTTCAAGCACCACTATATGTGGTGTATCTCAGGCATCAGTCTCAGAAAATTCCTGATAAGAAAGGTGCAATTACGTTATTCAGTGTCAATAAAATTGAAAAAGTGCTATGAAGTACTATATTCATGTGAATGAATGTATAGGGTTGTGCATTCATTCAGTTGCAGTTAAAAGTCAGTCAGTGTGTTTGCAGTTCTTATGTGCTCAACTCAAAAATCTGGTCATCTCTGATTTTCTGTTCCCGATCTCTGGATTTTTCCATCAGTGTATTGCGTTGTTGCCAGTGACCATACTTATAATCATGCCTTTTGCTTATTTGATAACAGCTGTGACTTGATCTGGAAAGTTTGAGTCCCTCAGTTCTCTAAAACAGAGGTACTATCAACAGACCTGTTTTTCCATACAAGAAAAGGAAAAATATAGCTCACAAAGGCATGGGTATCTTTTACTACTTTAAAGCATTTCAACCAAAACAAAAAAGATGTGCTTCAGACATCAAGAGACATCCAGAATATGTATGAAGCCCTGTCTGTATATCCTGGCCTTCTGACTGGAGTGTGATCAGTTTTGATGTTGAGTGTTGATCCAGTGAGAATTACTTGTTAATTGTGTTCAGATTTTGGTGCTTTGAGTTCAACACACAGTTGAGTTTTTCAAAAAACACCTATGTGACAGCATGTAAACTATTTTGAGGACAGTGGCTGCGTTTGTAAATGAATACAACTGAAAGACGTACTAATCCAATCCATGTTGTGCACCATTTTTATGCAGTCATTAGCAATTCCTTGACAAGCAAAAGTATTTGTGATTTCAAACATTTGAACTTTATTATACATTCTACATGTGATACCATATTGTATCTAGTAATGCTTGTCTAGAAGAGTATGTAGTCACTCAGTCAAAAGTTTGCATACAGTCAACACTACATATAAAATATTGAAAACAAAACATGTCAGTTTGTTGAATGTCAACCTGACATTAAACCATAAAACTATTTTCTAGAGATTATTTTACTGCCATCAAAATATCTGTTTCACAACAGATTGTACAATAATCAGGTACAATAAGTTTTGTGATAAGGTTTGAAGAGTGAGCAACAATTAGAATATCATCTATGTATGATGGTGATTTATGTAATGTAATGCTGCTGATTTTCCTACCGTGGGAATAACAAGTGAAAAGTGTGTATGTGTTTTGAGAGTGGTCTAGGCAGCAGAAGAGAAACAATGCACATGGGAGACTTTTTTGTCCCCTTCATCACTTAGTCTCCAGAGACGCCTCTTAGATTGTTACCATATGGCTGAACAGCGTGTGTGTGTAGGCCACGTTTGTATATCATTGTGAGGACCAACTGTTCCTACAAGGACTGAAAGATCTGGCATTCTTTAATATGTTGTGAAGACTTTGATAGGTCCCTCTTGTTTAAATACAACAGGTGCCCATTCAAAACTTGTTATCTTCCCATTGATTAAAAACACAACTCTAATTTTACCTTAAAATGAACTGCTAATCCTAGAGGTCCACATACTTTTGCCACTCACAGACGTAGGTTTGGATCATTTTCCTCAGTGAACAAATGACCAAGTATCAATTTTTTGTATCAATTGTTTAATTGAATATCTCTTTTTAGGACTTTATAAAATAATACATTTTAGGTCATTTATGCAAAATTTCTAAAATGTTCACAAAACCAATTTTGAACCCCACTGTATGTTTCTGTAGTTGTTTTGTTCCCTTCATTATTTAGTCTCCAGACACCTCATAGAATAATAATACCATATGGCTGAAAAGTGTGTGTGTGTGTGTGTGTGTGTGTGTGTGAGAGCCAAGTTTATATGTCACCGTGAGCACCAAATGTTTCCACAAGGATTGAAAAACAGAAAACCCCAAAAGATTTGCTTTAATATTCTGAGGTTAAGGTAGGTTATTAATAAGTACTCGTTACTCATTATGTCATTGATCCCCAAAACATATGTTTACCAAGACTCTGTGTGTGTGTGTGTGTGTGTGTGTGTGTGTGTGTGTGTGTGTGTGTGTGTGTGTGTGTGTGAGAGAGAGAGAGAGAGAGAGAGAGCATAAATTTGCGCATAAATAAAACATCATTATTTGTTCACACATGTCTTAAAAGTAGATTTGGTCTAATAACAAGTTTTTACTGAGGAAAATGATGTAATATTACATATCTGTGAGTCCCAAAGTATGTGATCCTTTGTTTTCCAGTATCTGTTTTGACCACCTTGTGAAGCAATAGCTCCAACTAAACATTTCTGCCAACTGTTTTCTGTTCTGCTCATCAGCTTGGAGGAAAGTTAGCCATTCCCCTGTACTGATGAGCTTCAGCTCTGTGATATTGGTGAGTTCCCTCACATGGAGTGCTCACTTTAGGTTCTTCCACAGCATTTCTCTTGGATTAAGGTCAAACTTTGACTTATCCATTCCAAAATAATTATTTTATTTTTCTTGGTAGAATAACTTGTGTGCTTAGGGTCATTGTCTTGCTGCATGATCCAGGTTCCCTTCAGAGTCAGTTCATGAACAGATATCTACATTTTCCTTTAGAATTTGCTGGTATAATACAGAATTACTTGTTTCATCACTGATGGCAAGCTGATCTGGCCCAAATGCAGCAAGACAGGCCCTAAAATGATGCTGCCACCACCATGTTTCACAGATGGGATCAAGTTCTTATGGGGGAATGCAGTGTTTTCCTTTCTCTAGACATAACGTTTCTTATTTAAACCAAAAAGATCTAATTTGGTCTCATCTATCCAAAAACTTTTTTTTTTTCAATTGCCTTCTGGCTTGTGCACGTGATCTTTAGCAAATTGCAGACGGGCGGCAAAGTTCTTTTTGTAAAGTGGTGGGTTGGCACACCATCTCCTGCACATCATCATTAATGTTGGATCTTTGTTATTCAAATATTTCTGGAGAGTTAACAATATATTGAATTTCCTACATTTTTAAACAGTCTGTTTGTGGATTGGTGGGGCCCAAACACTTTAGAGATGGTTTTGTATCTTTTCCAGCCTGATGAGCATCAATAACTCTTTTTCCTCAGGAGGTTTTCAGAAATCTTCTTTGTTTGTGCCATAATACATTTCTAGCAACTGTTGAATGAAGAGCAGACTTTGATAAATACCTGTTCTCATACATGTAATATTGATTCTCATTTTTCTCAATAAATAAAGCAACAGAGTATCTTTATCTCTGTTAGGACTAACACGTTCTAACATCAGTTCTTGGGGGGTGACAAAAACAGGAAACATTTTAGGTATTCTAAAATACAGTGGGGCAAAAAAAGTATTTAGTCAGCCCACTGATTGTGCAAGTTCTCCTACTTAGAAAGATGAGAGAGGTCTGTAATTTTCATCAGCAGGTACACTTCAAAATAGAGAGAGGAAAAAATGAGAACAAAAAGAAATCCAGGAAATCACATTGTAGGATTTTTAAAGAATTTAATTGTAAAAATTCGGGGGAAAACTCTTCGTTGTTTCCCTTCATCTTCGTTACGCCCTTTTCCAGTCCTCCTCCCGTTCTTCTTTCTCGACCCCCTCGTCCCTTAAAAAAAAAAAAAAAATAAGTATTTGGTCAATAACAAAAATCCAAAACCAAACAACTCAATTCTCAATAACATAACCTTTGTTGGCAATGACAGAAGTCAAACGTTTCCTCTAAGTCTTCACCAGGTTTGCACACACTGTAGCTGGTATTTTGGCCCATTCCTCCATGCAGATCTCCTCTTGAGCAGTGATGTTTTGGGGCAACATGGACTTTCAACTCCCTCCACAGATTCTCTATGGGGTTGATGTCTGGAGGCCACTCCAGGATCTTGAAATGTTTTTTACGGAGCCACTCCTTCATTGCCCGAGCGGTGTGTTTGGGATCATTGTCATGTTCGAAGACCCAGCCATGTTCCATCTTCAATGCTCTCACAGATGGAAGGAGGTTTTGCTTAAAATCTCACAATACATGGCCCCGTTCATTCTTCCCTTAACACGGATCAGTCGTCCTGTCCCCTTTGCAGAAAAACAAAGTATGATGTTTCCACCCCCATGCTTCACAGTAGTTAGGGTGCAACTCGGCATTCTTCCTCCTTCGACACGACGAGTTGAGTTTTTATCAATAAGTTCTATTTTGGTTTCATCTGACCACATGATATTCTCCCAATTTCCACCATAATTCACAATTAAATTCTTTAAGAATCCTGCAATGTGATTTCCTGGATTTTTTTCTCGTTTTTTCTCATAGTTGAAGTGTACCTATGATGAAAATTACAGACCTCTCTCATCTTTCTAAGTAGGAGAACTTGCACAATCAGTGGCTGACTAAATACTTTTTGCCCCACTGTACTTATAGTATAGAAAATAATAATGAAGAAAATGATTGATTCAATGATGATTCAATGTACAGCTGCTGATTGTTTAGTGGAATTTTTACTGTGTATGTGCCTATAAATTGTACAAGAGTACAAGAATGAATCGCTCTTTTAAACAAGTTCACATCTGCGACTCCACATGACACGCACATAAACAGTTCTCAAGCCCAATTGTCACGGGTAGAATGCTTTCATTATACGGAAATATTGTAAACATTATATACTGTAATACATAGCTTTTTGTAGTCATTGGTTATAACAGGTTGTTAGAATATCCTTGCCAGTGTTCATTAAGGTTCAAACAGTTTGTTTCAAACCTTACTACTGTTTGCTTTAGTAGGATTTGTATATTTGTTCTGTAATTGTGCTGACTATAGAGTGTTTTGCAGCATTGTTTTACTGTGCTGTCTGACAGTTCACTAGATGTAAACTTCTTATGTCTGTGCAGCTGCGAGCCCATAAACTGTACTGCTTTTTCTTTAAAAAAAAAGCTAGAAAACTTCTTGGAAAGGAATAACGTGAGCATATATTTTCAAAGTGGACACATAAAGAGTCCACTGTAGTTTTAAAATAAACAAGTTCTGTTTACTTTCAGTCATTCTGCACAAAAGTTCTGTATATTCTCATGGCTTTACGAATTTTTTTGACGTGTTCTTTCTCAGAAAATAGGTAAAATTGTTTACCCACCATGTTATGCAAAAGAACATCCGTTTGCGTGTTTACCCTCCTCCTCACATCTCACAAGGAACATGGAATACAACAAGTTACGTGTGGTGTGGTGCAGTCCAAAACAGGCTTCAAACCAGTGCAGTGGTCCATTTCAGTTTGTCACAGTAGTCCTGGTGATACAAAACTGTGAGTGAAGAAAATTTTATTTGGAGATTAATGTCTGGTGGGTCTACATGGCACCGAAATAAGCCAGTGTATTGTATTCATGGTGACAATTGATATCAAACATACCTGCACATTTTTTTTAAAGGTTTCTTTCAAAAGCAGCAGTTATCAATAAACACAGCGTAGCAAGCTAGTGTTGGACGCGTTATACCGACCATACTAGAAAGTATCGCGATATACTTGCCATTAGGAAACGGTAGGATACCGGATTTTATTATACCAGGATTCTTTTTAGGGATTTAGGATTACCTTTTTTGAGGATTTTACACTGATTTTATTTTAGTACCCGTACATTAAGAATGACCGTTATTAAATCCGAGCTTTATTTATTTCAGTGAGTTTACGTCGAGTGCCACAGGGGGCAGTATGTGCACGCAGCACCTATGCTTCCTCTCCCTGTAGGTAATAATGGCGAATCAGAAGAGAGAAAACGTGCAGTGCAGTTAAATGGCTGCTTAATATTAGTGCGTTTTGCTGACCATCCACAACTTGTAGAAAAAGTACACACGCAAGAAGTGAAGTATGAAATTATTTAAAGCCCATTGAACACAACAAAAAAACCACACCAGCTGCAAAGATAAACCTACACAGACCATGGGAATCAAACACAGAGCGGTAGGTAGGTTAGTGAATATGATAGATAACATAATTACATCATGCTCATGTCCTCAAATATAAATCAGACAAGTGAGATCCATTATGTGACAAGTAATCTGTTTGGCCATCTGAATTGAAAAGGAAGTTAATAATAACTGTTTAACTGGCTTTATCTTTTTTATTTACTTACCAATGTGGTAACATCTCTATATATGTTCACACACATTTTTGTCAACAATTGCTTTTACTGCTGGAAAATGCACTCAGTAGAAACCAGTGAGATCTGGCTGCAAATACAAAGTTAACTAACCTGTCAAAGAAATACCATAAACTCAAGGATACCGATGACATCAGAATACTGCTCATTGTGTAAAAGCCTTATAATAATAATGTGACTTTTCTAATCCAATTATTTTCAATCATCAAATTATTAATCTTCTAAATTTCATATTCAATGTCAACAATTATTTTTGGGGTTTTTATTGTTAACAAAAAAGAAATTATTTAAGTTTTATGTTCTGTTCACTATTATTCCATTACTTTTGCTGATGTTTTAGGTTTTTGCTGTGGTATTGTTTCAGTATCGGTATCGAGATACTTTAGGCGTGTATCGTATCGATGCCAGAGCTCGTATCGATGTCAGAATTTTGGTATAGCGACAACACTAGTAGCAGTATTGTGCAGTATAATTTTGTGTCAAAGTTACCATCAGATGCTTATATTTCATATGTGAAAAGGTTTTTTATTTTCATTTTTCATGACTTTATTGAAAACATTGATTAATGATTCTGGAAAAAGCTAATAAATAGAACAACCTCCTTTACTGATAGTAACATTATCTATAGGTGTGTCCAGACTTGAAGTGATGAGGGTTTTAAATCATTTTGGGATTTCTTGCATGAACAGCGCTCTTCATGTCTTGCCACAACGTCTTAGTCTGGACTTCAGAACTTCTAACACACAAGTTTTGGCTTTACTTTAAAATTAACCTTTTGCTTGTGTGTTTTGGGTTGTTGTACTGCCTTGTTGCATTGCCCAGTTTTTATTAAGCTTCAGTTGACAAGTTTCTACCTTGTCATTCTGTGCTTTTTCTTGATACTCTTTTGAATTTATCATCCAATGATTGCAAGCTGTCTGGACTATGAGGCAGAAAAGCACCCATAAGCCATGATAGTCCTTCTACCAGGCTTCACTCTATGTTCAGAAAGTTTTATGATAGAGCATTGATTTATTTTGTGGTGTCCCTTCATTAACACAGTTTGGATCAGTGTTCTTTTGGTCACTTACCAGATACGTTCTATAAATGTCTGCACTTGTTTTGCTACCTGTCAGCATTGATAGTTCTCCAGGGGCTGTATTCATAAAGATCCTAAGAATCCTCTTAGAGAGCTCCTAACTTAGCTTAAGAGTGATTTAGAAGTGATCTCAGAACAACTCTGAGCAAGGAGAAAAAACTTTTATCTTAGGGTGGAGGCAGGGTTGACTCAGTTGCTAGATGCATTCTTTGGAAGGCTGTGATTGGTTGTCAACACACACACACAAACACAAACACAAACAAGCAAACACAAACAAACACACCATTAATTATCGAAATATAGCCATTATAAGCCTTTACTTTTAAATAACAGACGTAGACCATTTCTGCCTATTTAACACTAATCACACACACGTTTATTTGCTTTATTTTATTTGCTTTATTTTATTGACAGTTTATTTACCATGCTGGCAATTTGTGCTGCTACTTAATCTATTGGGTAGCCGATGAACTTCAGAAAATGTGGCTCCGCTCTGTCTATTTAACTGGTGGAGTTGGTTCATATATAGCGTTCATTTTGGGTGTTATGTTATTGTTGCACTGGGTAAGAGATGTGAACGCAGCTCTAATAAGGTCAACCACAATCATTATTCCTCCATGACCTAATCTGTAGTGTTTGAACTGACTATTATTCAGTGTTTGGAAAACATTTCTTTTTCCTTGTCGCCTTTCCTCCATTTTCTCTTCTGCTTAAGAGAACTCCTAAGCTTCCTAAAAGTCCTCCCCCTGCTCCTAACAGTTTTTTATCTTAGGAGTTCCTTAGGAGTTATGATGCTTTCTGAATATCATTTATCTTTACTAGGATCTACTCCTAATTTATGAGATTTTTCTTAGAATTTTTCTTAGCAACTCTTGACGCTAAGAATCTTTATGAATACGTCCCCAGGTATTTAAATTCATTTTCAGTTAAATTAACATATTCCCATATAAGTTAATATACATATAAGTTAATATAAATTAACTTATTCACATATTCCCAGAAATTTGCAATTCGTCTTCCTTAAAAAGTGTACACTTTTAAGTTTTTAACAAGTCTTCCTGGACAAAAAGACAAAATCATTTTTTTAATTCAAAAGATTAGTTGTTAGGTTGTAGTCACGGCCCATCCCAAGCCTAAAAGTGCATAACAGATATCCACAGGTAGAGATCTACACTCTGCAGTCTTGTGAGTCCCAAGGTAAAGCAGAATATCATGCAGAGGTTGCTGTTAGAAACTGCATAGCTGGTCTTAATCAGGCCAACTGCAGCTATTCTGACATTTACAAGACCCTAAAGGTACAGCAACCCCCTATTTTACTATCAGCTATTAAAAGAAGAGGTCAACTCTTAGAAACAGCAGGTAATGTTGCAAGACAGAAATCTGTAAGACAGGAATAAAGGCCTTTAAAACTGTCAGCAGAATTCACGACCACAGTAAACAAGACCCTTTTGAGAAGAGCAATGACCAGAAGGTTGTCTAAAGCAACTTTTATGTCTAGATGTGTTACAAAAGCCATTGCTGTCTAAGAAAAACATAAAGAACTGAATGAAGTTTCTGCCAATACGTTTTTGAGTGGAACAACATTGACTCTTCTTTCTGTAAAAAGCTGTCTGCAAGTTTACCCCCAAGACTATTCCATTCTAAGTTACTTTTTCTTTAATTCTTGTTAATTTCCTGACCAATTATTTGTTGTTAAGACCAGTAGAACCTTCATATTTTGCAGCCTTGGTTTTGGTCATTTATTTATGAGATACATTTATAAGAGTGTAGATCAGACCTTGTGTGTGCTTGTTCTTGACACCATATATGGCTTTTTAGGCTAGAACCCATAGATCACTTAGCTAGACAATCAAAATACGCAGAAATACGCATACCTTTTAAAGTGTGCTCACTGTCTGGGCTATAACACTGCTGTTTTCCTGCAGCAGTATGAAGTCAGTGTGGAGCTGTGTGTTCCTGTTTCTTCTGGGCATTTTGTGTGACCTCACAGTGGGTTTGGACCCCAGGGATCCCAACGTGTGCAGTTTATGGGAAAGGTAAGTAAATTGCAAACCTACATAAAATGTATGTTTTACAGTCTCTGACTGATGTACAATATATACACTGACAGATCACATCATTAAGTACACCTCCTTGTTTCGACAGTCACTGTCCATTTTTATCAGTTCCAATTTTCCATATAAATGCACTTTGTAGTTCTACAGTTACAAACTGTAGTCCTTTTCTTTCTCCATACTTTGTTAGTCCCCTTTACTCTGTTCTCTAATGCTCAGGACCACCACAGGACCAGCACAGATCAGGTACTATTGATCATTCTCAGCACTGCAGTGACACTGATTTGGTGGTGATGTATTACTTTGAGTTGTTCTGGTATGAATGCATTAGACACAGCAGTGCTGTTGGAGTTTCTAAACACTGTGTTCAGTCACTGTGCAGTCTATTAGACACATCTGCCACATATTGCTCCACTTGTAGATGTAAACTCAGAGACTGCAGCTCATCTGTTTTTGCACAGTTTGTTAGGCATTATCTAATGCTTCATCAGCGCTCAGGGGATGCTGGTGGCTGGATATTTTGGGTTGTGGACTATGTTCAGTCCAGCAGTGACACTGAGGTGTTTAGAGACTGCAGCAGCCCTACTGTGTCTGCTCCAATTGTATCAGCAAAACACACACTAATACACCACCAAGTCAGTGTCAGCATCCTGAGAATGATCCACCACACTAACAGTAGCTGATCTGTGCTGGTCCTGTGGGGTCCTGACTGTAAGAGAACAGAGTAAAGGAGACTACCAAAGTAAATAGAGAAACAGATGGACTATAGTCTGTAATTGTAGAACTACAAAATGCAGCTATATGGTAAGTGGTACTTATAAAATGCACAATGAGTGTGGAAACAAAGAGGTGTACCTAATAACATGAATCGTGACTATATACAGTGGGGCAAAAAAGTATTTAGTCAGCCACCAAGTTCTCCTACTTAGAAAGCGCTGTAATTTTCATCATAGGTACACTTCAACTATGAGAGACAAAATGAGAAAAGAAAAAAAATCCAAGAAATCACATTGTAGGATTTTTAAAGAATTTAATGGTAAATCATGGTGGAAAATAAGTATTTGGTCACCCACAAACAAGCAAGATTTCTGGCTCTCACAGACCTGTAACTTCTTCTTTAAGAAGCTCTTCTGTCCTCCACTCATTACCTGTATTAATGGCACCTGTTGACTTCGTTATCTGTATAAAAGACACCTGTCCACAACCTCAAACAGTCAGACTCTAAACTCAAACTCAACCATGGTCAAGAACCAAAGAGCTGTTTTTTTTTTGAAGGACCCAGGAAGCAAATTGTGACCTACACCAGGCTGTAAAGAGTGAATCTACATAGGCAAAACGGGTTGGTGTGGAATAAATCAAACTGTGGGAGCAACTGTAAAACTGGAAGACATACCAGACCATTGATAATCTCCCTCGTCTGGGGCCTCACGCAAGATCTCATCCTGTAGGGTCAAAATGATCATGAACGGTGAGCAAAAATCCCAGAACTATCCTCAGTGCCAGGCATGCCACTCTCTGCTTAAGCCAGTAACATGTCCAGGCCATCTGAAGTTGCCAGGAGCATATGGATTATCCAGAAGAGGATTGGGTGAATATCATGTGGTCAGAATGAAACCAAAAGAACTTTTTTAGTAAAACTCAACTCGGAGTGTTTGGGAAGAAAAGAATGCTGAGTTGCATCCCAAGAACACCATATCTACTGTGAAGCATGGGTGGAAACATCATGCTTTGGGGCTGTTTTTCTGCAAAGGGGACAGGACGACTGATCCGTGTTTTAGTGAAGAATGGACGGGGCCCATGTTATCTGAGATTTTAACACCAAACCTCCTCATCCAGTGAGAGCATTGCAGATGGAACGTGATTGGTCTTCCAGCATGACATGTCTCAAACACACCACTCTGGCACTGAGTGGGCTCCGAAAAACTGCAAGTCTGGAGTCTCCCAGACCTCACCCCATAGAAAAAATTTGTGGATTGAGTTGAAAGGCCGTGCTGCCCAGCGACAGCCAAAAACATCACGCCTCTAGAGAGATCTGCTTGGAGAATGGACCAAATACCAGCTACAGTGTGTGCAAACCTGGTGAAGGAAACGTTTGAGCTCTGTCCATTGCCGACAAGGTTAGTTACAAAGTAATTTGAGTTGAACTTTTGTTTATGAACCAAATACTTATTTTTCCACCATATTTACTATTAATATCTTTAAAAATCCTACAATTGAATTTCCTGGAATTTTTATCCCTCATTTTGTCTCTCATAGTTGAAGTGTAACTATGATAAAAATTACAGACCTCTCTCATCTTTCCAAGTAGGAGAACTTGCACAATCAGTGGCTGACTAAATACTTTTTTGCCCCACTGTATTTGTGTAATGTACTTGTTCTGAGGCAGATTTGATATTACACACTATCCATTTATGTATGAAGCATAAACATTCAGCTTGAATGAAGCTCTTTTGCCATGTTCTGCAGTTATACCACGTCAGTGAAGGAGTCGTACGCGCAGCCATTTGACCAAGTGTATGAGACGCCCTGCTCTGAACCTTGGTTCTTCAACAGATGCATTCAACACCGGTGAGAAAGGCATACTTACGACCTTTAGTTAAGCGTCAGGCATGTTTTAACACTGCAAAAAAAGTGGCATGACATACATTATAGGTAGGACCAAAAGATTTAAACAAAAATAGACTTTAGTTGAAATGTTGCTTAACAAGTCTATGGATAGTTAATTTTTTATAGAATTAACAAGTGTATTTTTCCAAAAGGTATGTAAGGCCACAGGGCTCTATCCAACATTTGGATTGCTGATATTCTTACGTACTACAAAGCTTAAGTGAAAAACACATGGTTTGCATGATAATATACTGAGAAATGTAGGCTTTATACTAAAACTGGAAAAACCTAGATATTGTGAAACTCCAGATTTTTGGACAGGCACTAGATTTCTGGCGTGTGGCTGCTTTTCCACCTGCGCTATTTTGACACTTTAGGGACTTAAATCAGTCCCATCTTTTTAAAAACGTGTCTGAAAATGAAATGGTTATGACAGTTTTATTGGGCAAGATATATGGTGTAAATGTAAGTGCTCCCTAATGGTGGAGGAATATGGTAGTATGAGTTTTCTTATGATATCATAGTTTTTTATGACTACACAAATATCATGAGGTGTTTTAGTTGAAGTATTAAATGCTCTGTGGTAAATAGAGGGAATATTTAAAAGTCTCCCCTCTGTCACTCTCTTTATACTTTAGGATCACTTATAAAACAGCTTATCGCCAGTCTGTGAAACTGGACTATCGTAGAAGGTATCAGTGCTGCCCAGGATTCTACGAAAGCAGTAACAAATGTGTTCGTAAGTAATAAATCCGATTTTGAAGCTTGCTAGTCCGGCATTTATGCAGATATGTGGAGGCTCTCATGCTTTATTGGTGTTTTTTCCAACTTGTGTGTAGCACGCTGCACCAAAGAGTGTGTCCATGGACGGTGTATCGCCCCTGATCGCTGTCAGTGTGAAGGCGGCTGGCGGGGAGATGACTGTTCTAGTGGTTAGTACGGAATTTTAAAATATACACATACAGATTGTGTTTCTACCAGCAATGCCATTGTTTTATGTTCTTTTTCCCCCCATGTCTTCCAGTGCAGTAATAAAAAGCTAGTCGAAAACCTTCATGCACACATTGTTGTACCTGCTTGTTGAAAATGTAGTTTCTTTAGGTTTGCATTAAAGCCTCATACAGGGAGGGCCAGAGGTCTGAGACCACTAGTGAAAAGGCGTATTTTGTCTTTTTGTGTTCTTCTCTAATTTAATACAATGTTTTCCCATAATAATCAGCATAACAGTCTGAGTGAAAAGTTATGCTTTCCATTGAAGCACATGCTCGAAACTCAGATGATTTGGAATCAGAAGCTTGTTTATTAATTCAAAACATTGTTTGCCAATATTATACCTATATAATACATATAAATAACATTATAATATAATACCATTCTGAGTGGGCTAAATATAGCATCATAATGAAATGAATGACAAAATATTTCTAAGGTGGCAGTGCACGGAATTCTAAAATGCTTTGCGAAAACTGGTTCATTTATATTTTAACCAGAACAAAATTGACCCGAGCATCAACAGTCAAAAGAAGGGAATGGAATAGTGGTCTCAGAGGACAAGAGGCAGCTTTTTAAATGCTGTACCATCTGGTTTTGGATCGTTATGGAGAAAGATTCATGCTGCAGCAGGATAATGATCCAATCACACCTCAAAGTTTTGCAACACTTGAAGACCAAAGAATAATATCAAGGAGTCCTGACTTTCTTGAACTTCCCCCAGTCACCTGACCTAACTCCATAGAGCACATAGCATTGATGACAGAGAAAGCCCAACATACAGTAACATTACTATATGCTTTTTTTGGAATACGTGCTGGGATATCCATGGGTGCTGAGCTTTTGCACCAACGTTGGTAGTAAGCTAAGTGCATGCTGTCATTACAAAGGGGAACATACCAATACTACACAATTCTGAGATTTATCAGAAGTTTTTCATTTCAATTTGTTATGCTGATATATGGTTTGTAGTAAAACATTGATAAATAAAGAAAAATTTCAAATAAGCATTTTCTCTGTTAATAACCGATATTTTTGTTTTGGTCACTTAACTGGTATGAGAAGTCATATTGAATAAGGAATTGCTTGCCTATACTCATCGACTTATAATGCTATAACATGGTCAACATAGGAAAACCATTTCATGCTTCTGGGTGTCTATCTATGAAACCCCCAAGTACATTACATCAGCTCAACAGTTGTATCAAACAACTAAATGTTGAATGTTAGGTTTTGGCTTAAATCTCAAGATACATGGTCCTGTTCATTCTTCCCTTAACACGGATCAGTCGTCCTGTCCCCTCCACAAAATTTTCTATGGGGGTTGAGGTCTGGATACCTGGCTGGCCACTCCAGGACCTGAAATCTTTCTACGGAGCCACTCCTTTGTTGCCCGAGTGGTGTGGTTGGGAATCATTGTCTGCGTGGAAGACCCCCCCAGCCACGTTCCATCTTCAATGCTTTCATCACTCTGACGGAGGTATTGGCTTAAAATCTCAACTATACATGGCCCCGTTCAATCTCTCCTTAACACGGAGTCGGCTCTGGTCCCTTACAGAAAAACAGCCCCAAAGCATATGTTTTCCACCCCCCATGCTTCCAGTAGGTTATGGTGGTTCTTGGATGCAAATCGCATTCTTCTTCCTCCAAACACGGCGATTTGAGTTTTTACCAAAAGTTCTATTTTGGTTCATCGACCACATGATATTCTCCAATCCTCTTCTGGATCATCCATATTCCTCTCGCAAACTTCAGACGGGCCTGGACATGTAATGGCTTAATCAGGGGGCCCGCCTGGCACTGCAGGATCTGAGTCCCTCTTGGCGTAGTGTGTTACTGATGGTATCCTTTTTGTTTATTTGGTCCAGCCTTTATGCAGGTCATTCAATCAGGTCCCTCCGTGTAGTTTTCTGGGATTTTGCTCACCGTTATCATTAATCATTTTGACCCCCACAGGATGAGATCTTGCAGGGGCCCCCAAGCTTGAGGAAGATTATCATGTCTTGTATGTCTTTTCATTTTTCTTACAATGCTCCCACAGTTATTATTCACACCAACCTTCTTGCCTACTGTAGATTCACTCTTCGCAAGCCTGCTGCAGGGTTTCCAAATTTCTTCTTGGTGTTCCTTCGACAGCTCTTTGGTCTGGGCCATGGTTGAGATTGAGTTGACTGTTTGAGGCTGTGGACAGGTGGTCTTTTATACAGATAACTAGGTCAAACAGGTGCCATTAATACAGTAACGGTGGAGGACAGAAGAGCTTTTTAAGAAAGAAGAAGCACAGGTCTTGTGAGAGCCAGAAATCTACTAGTTTGTGGTGACAAATACTTATTTTCACCATCTTTACAATTAAAGTCTTTAAAAAGCCTACATCCTCATTTTGTCTTTCATAGTTTAAGTGTAATTATGATGAAAATGACAGACCTCTCTCATCTTTTCTAGTAGGAGTAACTTGCACAATCGTGGCTGACTAAAATACTTTTTGCCTCACTGTATGTTTAGTCTTTCTAAGCTATCTGTTTTAAATAACTTTATGATAATTTAGCTATACATGTCTACACAGTGCTAAACTGTAACCTAAAAGTTTTATTCAAGTGTTAACGTTCTTAGCCTCATTGTTCCAGTATAAAACTAAAGAAGCAAACTTTGGACACCAAGCATTTTTGGTGGATCTACAGCTGCAGTAAATGGAAAACTGTGTAAACAAAATTTTTGGTTAAGCAGTTCTTAGCTCCATGACATATTACTGCACCCCATTTTCTGAATATAGAATGTCACGGAGTTGAAGACTTTCAACACAACTTTTACCACTAATTGTTACTCTGCATGTAAAACTGATCCTAGTTCTTCAGAACAGATGCCTGTGCATCCACCAAGCAGCATTCTCTGGACTGAGAAACTGTGTGCTTAGTGGGGCGCTGAGCCTTATGAAGGACTTACACACAGCTCAAATGGAAAATCTGTCCTGTTGTGCAGACCTTACAATCTGATTGGCTGCAGAAAGGTCTCAACTGGCTGCCCTGCCCTTCTTAGAGCACACTGGCAGAATGAGATATGACACTTCCTGAATGCCTGTGTGTTGAGAGAGTGGTGGGAAGGAGGTGGGGTTTTAAACACAGCTTACTTTAGTTGTCCTAGCAAATGAAACACAGTTCCAAAGTTTCTGAATCAAAATATTACCTAGTGCTTTGGCAGCTCTTATTTAAACAAAGCCAAATCCAAAAACGTAATGGGAATATAAAAAAAATTACAGTTTATAAACCACAGAGCAGCAAAGCAAATACCATATAAAAATATACAAGGCAAAGGACATGGAGACGTCAACTTTTTAATTATTTTATGTGAAGGGAAAAACTGTTGATAATTTGGTGTGTGACACTGAAGTGCCTCTCATGTTTGTTGTAATTGACAGCAAAAGCAGATTATTCTTGTTTTGGAGGGGGGTTGGGGTAAGTAGGTGCATTTCGGATAGACCTCCTTAATGACGTTGAGTTTCTCTTGGGGGAAGTGTGGAATTTTCCCACATACATAAAAAAATCCAATTTATTTATAAATACTTAATTGTGTCCCTGTGAAGAGTGAAGGGTTACAGAAAATGTGTCAGTTCAAGTGCACTTTGCAAATGTAAACATAACTGAGATAGTGGGAAGGAGCACAAGAATCCGATAGGTCAAGCAGAGGACTTGTTGGAAGCTGTTTGTTTTCACATGGCTTTGTGTTTATAATTGCCAATCCATGTATATTTTAGAGCACATTTTTAGAACAGAGTATGCTGGTGATTCGCTGAAAAGTTCTTGGTCTTCCAACAAAGCAGTGTGCTGTACAGCCTTTGAGCTCATAAAACTCAAACATGACTATTTTCATGTCAAAGTTGTCTGTCTCTGGGCATTCAATAACTCGGAGTCATTTCAGGGTCTGCACTGAGATCCGGCTTCTCCGTTTCTCCAACAAAATGTTCAGATGAACAGATTCAACTTCTGGAATTCACATAGGTTATAAACAAGCACAAAAACTGCAGAAGGTTTCACGTTTTGCCACAAACACACTACATCAAAGGTGTGTTTTTGACTGTATTTTGCAAAGTGAGTGACAAAGTCGGTTCAGAGTTCTTTGTGTTGCAAGATCAACAAGGAGTTCAAACCCAGGTCCTCAGGAACTGTTGTTTCCAGCAGCTAGCTGATTCTTATTTCCAGGCCACAGGAGCTTCCAAGAGAAATCGAAACTTTTAAAATAAACACAATTTTGTGGTTGAAAACTCTTGTTGATAGAATCAGTTTACATTGAATTCTAGTGTGTGTTTATTGTTGTTGTTGTTGTGTTTTATTATGTTAGCTGGTCATGATATGAAATTACTTCAATGTAAAGGATTCTGTATGTATGTATGCCTGCATGTTTGTATGTGTGTGTGGTTGTGGTTGCTCATGTCTGCTGTTATTGATGAGGCATGTATGCTTCTGGGTCTTACCCATGACCCTTAACGTCCAGTCTGAATGTCTAGTTTTTGCCTGATTGAAATTTAAGCCCTGTGTGAATACTGTTTTTACTTTCATCTGTCTGTCATCTCAGGTTCTCCAGTTCATCTTATTAGATCCATACACATCAGCTTAAGGCTCTGGACTAGGGTTCGGCAATCTGGCATGATTTTTATTTTTTATTTAATTTTAAATTGGCAGGATTGCGGTCCACACAATTTATCATGATTCGTTTGCATGTTTAAAGCGTATTTCCAGGCAGAACACAGCTACTAGACTAATTTTGCTACGGATAAAAACATAAATACAGCAGAATAATAATATAACTTTAATAGAGCGCACTTCAACAAAATATACGTTTGAAAATATAAATATCAGCACCATGATTTGTTCATTTTGGAACTTCCTAAACTTTACAGTTACTATGATGTCTTTCCAGCAGTTACTTATCTTCCCCTATGGGGTGTTTTTTTCACCGCTGTTGTACAACTCTTTTGGCATACTTTTTGGGGTGCTTCTTTTTAATGTGGTTCAACAGTTTTGTTGTATACATTAGATGTGCCAGTTTGTCTTTTTGAAAAAATGAGGTCATGTCTGTTGTGTAAAATCCAAACCAGGTCTAATGATGAACGTTTTTAGTCATCAACTGCTCCCCATGTTGCCAACAAAAACAATATAATTGGTTTAAGTGTGTGTGTGTGTGTGTGTGTGTGTGTGTGTGTGTGTGTTAGGGTTAATGTGACCTGGACTAAGAAACAGAGTAATGCCTGGTTGTTGAAACACATTAGGTTGCCATATCACAGCTTTCAGTGTAAGTAATAAAATTAGTTTACTGTGATGATTCTCATGATCGTTCTGTTAATGCAGATCAAGGAAACATTTTAATAGCAACACAGACTTTCAACTCCCTCCACAAATTTTCTATGGGGTTGAGGTCTGGAGACTGGCTAGGGCACTCCAGGACCTTGAAATGCTTTTTACGGAGCCACTCCTTTGTTGCCCGAGCGGTGTGTTTGGGATCATTGTCATGCTGGAATATCCAGCCACGTTCCATCTTCAATGCTGTCACTGATGGAAGGAGGTTTTGGCTTAAAATCTCATGATATATGGCCCCGTTAATTTTTTTTTCCCTTAACACGGATCAGTCGTCCTGTCCCCTTTGCAGAAAACAGCCCCAAAGCATGATGTTTTTTCCACCCCCATGCTTCACAGTAGGTATGTGTTCTTGGGATGCAACTCAGCATTCTTCTTCCTCCAAAACACGACGAGTTGAGTTTTTACCAAAAAAGTTCTATTTTGGTTTCATCTGACCACATGATTCTCTCCCAATCCTCTTCTGGATCATTCATATGCTCTCTGGCAAACTTCAGATGAGCCTGGACGTGTACTGGCTTAAGCAGGGGGACACGCCTGGCACTGGATCTGAGTCCCTCTCGGCGTAGTGGTGTTACTGTTGGTAGCCTATGTGACTTTGGTCCCAGCTCTCTGCAGGTCATTCATCAGGTCCCTCCATGTAGTTTCTCACCGTTCTCATGATCATTTTGACACCACGGGATGAGATCTTGCGTGGAGCCCCAGATCGAGGGAGATTATCAATGGTCTTGTATGTCTTCCATTTTCTTACAATTGCTCCCACAGTTGATTTATTCAAACCAACCTGCTTGCCTATTGTAGATTCACTCTTCCCAGCCTGCTGCAGGCCTACAATTTTCTTCCTGCTGTCCTTCGACAGCTCTTTGGTCTTGGCCATGGTAGAGTTTGGAGTCTGACTGTTTGAGGTTGTGGGCAGGTGTTTTTATACAGATAATGAGGTCAAACAGGTGCCATTAATACAGGTAAAGAGTGGAGGACGAGAAAATATAGGTCTGAGAGAGCCAGAAATCTTAATTGTTTGTGGGTGACCAAATACTTATTTTCCACCATTATTTACAATTAAATTCTTAAAACAAAAATCCTACAATGTGATTTCCTGGATTTTTTTTGGATCTCATTTTGTCTCTAATAGTTGAAGTGTACCTATGATGAAAATTACAGACCTCTGTCATCTTTCTAAGTAGGAGAACTTGCACAATCAGTGGCTGACTAAATACTTTTTTGGCCCCACTGTAAGTGTACAGTGTATATGCAGTCTGTGATGTACTAAATGAATATATCTTCATTTGCTCGTAGCATGTGATGCATTGCACTGGGGGCCAGAGTGCAGCAGACAGTGCCAGTGTCAGAACGAAGGCCAGTGTGATGCCCTTACTGGCTCCTGTATTTGCCCGTCTGGTTATACAGGCAACCACTGCCAGGTAAGCAGTCATAATCTACCAAATTCCCATAGTATGTAGACACATAAAATAATATGAGGAGACATAATAATATTTTGTACTTTTTAATTTTTTTAAATTACCATACTAGTGCTTCCATGCTTGCGAAACCTTTAGAATTTTCGATATTTTTGTGATGACCTAAAATATCACTGGATTTTCATACAAGCTTTAAAAGCATATAGAGGGAATGGGAGTGGCATAAGTATGTGAACCTATGGTTAGCAGTTCACTTGAAGGGGAAATTAGAGCCTGATGTTTTCAGTTAATGGGATCAAATGTGAGTGGGCAAGACAATACCACATGGACCTATACACAAAGACAATAGGCTAACAAGCTAACAAAGACAAAGTAGTGCTAATACAAAGATGCTAACTGAGACACAATACACAGAGGCAAGGCTAATACAACATAACATACAGAACAAGGCGTGGAACATGATCAGAAATACAAACAATACAGAGAGAAAGGAGAAGAGCAGGAGCCAAGAATCCACAGCTGTTTGACCAGACCAGATAATGAAGTGAATAGGAAGGGGAGTATTTATCGGAAAGGAACAGCAGGTAGCAACAGTTCTACCTGCTGTACAAGGCAGTGTTTCCCAACCTTTTTGAGCCATGGAACAAATTTTACATTAGAAAAATCAAAAGGCACACCACCAAAACAAAGATGTCACAAAAAGTATATTTATTAAAATATAAGAAAAATCTAGTCTCAATTTGCTTACTCAGTGTGAAACCTGGGCCTGTTTAGTGAAACCTGGGCCTGTTTAGTTGATATCTTACTGCCCTCTAGTGGAAGAGAATGTAATTGTTCTGCCTTTCACTACATGCTGCTGGCTTCGAGTACCAATCAGGTGAAATTGGATCATCTTCCACGGCACACCTGATGAATTCACACTTATGTGCCGCGGAAACGCTGGTATAAGGGTAAAGCTGTGCAGGATGATGTGGCTGTCCAGCACACATCATCCTGACAGTAGTAGCCACTAAACAATTGTAAAATTTGTTGAGTAGCTGCATTTACATTTACAGCATTTAGCAAATGCAGAGCGACTTACAATTGGTACAGTCTTACAATTTAAGCAATTATGGGTTAAGGGTCTTGCTCAAGGACCCAACAGTGGCAGCTTGGCAAAGGTGGGATTTGAACCCTGGACCTTCTGGTCCATAGTCCAGTACCTTACCCGCTAGGCTACCATAGTCCCAGCTACTACTAGCTACTACTCTATTACTGTTTGCACCTAGTAGCTTTTGACCTATGAAGGTGTTTGTTAAAATAGTTATTATTTAATGTCTGTTGCTTTAAAAGTCTTCTTGCACATATCTGCTGATAGGACTCCTGCCCAAAGGAATACTTTGGACCAGGCTGTGTACAGCAGTGCAAGTGTGGAACCGGTGGCACCTGTAACAAAGAAACAGGAGAATGCGAGTGTAAAGACGGGTTTACTGGGACACTGTAAGTATTTTTTTTTTTTTTGCTTGAGGAAAACAAGACATTTAAATTTGCCATACCCTTTTTTCCATATGAATGATGCATGTTTATATTATAAATAATGAATTTTGCAAATTGCCAGTGACAGGTGACAGGTTCTTTCTATGTTCTGACATCATGTGCTGTTTTGGGCCTGAGGTGTTAATAGTGGTTATTTACCGATGAGCTTGTAACTTCTCTGGAAGTCATTTCTCTGTGCTCTGCAGATGTGATACAGCTTGTATTAAGGCAGGTCGGTGCCAGGCTCGCTGCCCATGCCAAAATGGAGGCATCTGCAAGGGCAAAGGAGTGTGTGTGTGCCCACCTGGTTGGACTGTGAGAAAATTTGATAACTTTTGTTATAGCAGTCATAATTGTACTGATATTAATTGATACATTCTCAACACTCGCAATCTCAACAAGCTCTCTCTCCCTCTCTCTCCCTCTCCCTCCCTCTCCCTCTCTCAGGGGCCAGTGTGTACAGAGGGCTGTGCTAAGGGAAGATTTGGCATTAATTGTGCTATGGAATGTTTGTGTCATAATGGTGGTCAATGTAACCCGGAGACGGGCCACTGTGTGTGTGCTGCTGGTTTTACCGGCGAGAGGTTGGTCTGAACTGAATGTTACACTAGCAAAGAGTCTGTGAGTTTTTCTTGTCAACTAAGCCCTTTGCACAAACAGTTGACAACAGAAACCAGATACCAATCGAATGGAATTGGTTTATAATTAATATTTTTCTGAGTAAAAATAATATATTAGTATGGTGATGCAAATTTACCTGATATGTTTAGTATTTAAAGAGTAGTATCAGAGGAATACAATTAATGTGATACAGTAATGTGTGGAGTTATTTAAAAAAAACAAATTCAAGCCTAAAGTGGTCCCCTAGATGCAAAATGTTTTGGAATTCCTGCTATACAACCCCTGGCAAAAAGTATGGAATCACCAGTCTTGGATGAGCACTCATTCAAACATTTCATTCTGTAAAACAAACTCAGATCAAAAACATGATACAATAATAAGGTCATTCCAAAGTGCAACTTGTTGGCTTTCAGGAACACTCAAAGAAATGAAGAGAAAACATTGTGGAAGTCAGTGAATGTTACTTTTATTGACCAAGCACAGGGAAAAAAAAATGGAATCACTCAATTCTGAGGAAAAAGTATGGAATCACTCAAATTGGAGGTAGATAATAAGGACACACACCCAGTCAATGTCTTTTCCCTAAATGGACACCTGCCTCAGAGTAGATCTGCTCGTTAGTCTGCAGTTAAAATCACCTGCAGTCACGACATCTTGGAGGGCTGCTGGACGAAGTGGAGTGGCAAGAAACATGGCTCCAACAAGAGAAATGTCTCTTGAAACAAAAAGAGAGGATTGTGAAACTTCTTGAAGAAGGTAACTCTTCACGCATGGTTGCTAAAGATGTGGGCTGTTCACAGTCAGCTGTATCCAAGATATGGACCAAATACAAACAGCATGGAATGGTTGCTAAAGCCAAGCATACTGGTAGACCAAGAAAGACAATCAAAGTCAAGACAAGACAAAGGCCATTTGTCAAAACCGAAAAAGTACAACTACACAGATGAAGCATAAATTGGAGGAAGCTGGAGCCAATGTATGTGACTGAACCGTTAGAAATCGCCTAAAGGAAATGGGGATTTCAATACAGGAAAGCTAAAAGAAAACCATCATTGACACCTAAACATAAAAGAACAAGACTGCAATGGGCTAAGGAGAGGCAATCATGGACTGTGGATGACTGGATGAAATTTATCTTCAGTGATGAGTCAAAGAATCTTCATTGGACAAGGTGATGATGCTGGAACTTTTGTTTGGTGCCGTTCCAGTGAGATTTATGAAGAGGCCTGCCTGAAGAAAACAACCAAATTTCCACAGTCCCTTTGATGATATGGGGCTGCATGTCAGGCAAAGGCACTGGGGAGATGACTGTGGTTAATTCTTCTATGGATGCACAAGTTTACATTGAGATTTTGTTGGACAGTTTTCTCAGCCCTTCAGTTGAACAGATGTTTGGAGGTGATGAAATAATTTTCCAAGATGACAATGCATCTTGCCATAGGGCAAAAACAGTGAAGGCATTCCTTGGAGAAAGACACATTCAGTCGATGTCATGGCCTGCAAATAGTCCCAGATCTCAAACCCAATTGAAAACCTGTGGTGGAAATTGAAAAAAATGGTCCACAAGAAGGCTCCGACCTGCAAAGCTGATCTGGCAACTGCTATCAAAGAGATTTGGCACCGAATTGATGCAGAATACTGTTTGTCACTCATCAAGTCCATGCCTCAGAGACTGAAAGCCGTTATAAAAGCCAAAGGTGGTGCAACTAAATACTAGTGATGTATTTTGAATGGTCTTTTTGTTTATCTGTTTTTCATGATTCCATACTTTTTTTTTCCTCAGAATTGAGTGATTCCATATTTTTTTCCCTGTGCTTGGTCAATAAAAGTAAACATTCACTGACTTCCACAATTGTTTTTCTCTTCATTTCTTTGAGTGTTCCTGAAAGCCAACAAGTTGCACTTTGGAATGACCTTATTATTGTATCATGTTTTTGATCTGAGTTTGTTTTACAGAATGAAATGTCTGAATGAGTGCTCATCCAAGACTGGTGATTCCATACTTTTTGCCAGGGGTTGTAAAACAGATACACTCGTTTACTATGGAATGTGCAGCTCATATGGTTACTTTCAAAGCTGGTAAATTAACAGTTACCTGCTGTGCAGTTATTATACATACTGTAGGCAGGTAGTAATTTCAAGTCTGGTTTGCCCCAGTCTGCCATTCCTGACTAGTGTTTCACTTTTGCACGCGACCCAGTTAATAAGAATGCAGATGTTGTGTCTTAACAGAAACCGTTAGGATCTGTCTCTGTGCAGTATCAGTGAAGATCTGAAACATGAGGCTCATGTTTTCCCTCCCTTCTGAGTTCCTCTGTGCTGTACATAACAACCACGTTTCCAGTACTGTGCTTTGTGGAATCAGTCTTAATTGTGGGGTCTTTTTAGTATACTCCAAAGTCAGTTGTTCTCTGTTTATTTGGGGTCCAGTGTAGCAGGGGTTTAGCCCTATGTTTAATCTCTCGAAACTTATACACACATCACTATTTAGTAGCTGTGACTTTATAGCAAAAGCACAATAATTGGAATTTATGTTTGAGATGCAGTGCATCATGAACACTTCACAGAGAAGTATCTATGTTTTTGGAAGTACTGAACTGAACTGTTTGGTAGAGCAGTCTATAGGCTTGTGCTTGTGTATCATAGCGGAGATATGGAAAGGATAATATGATAAAGTAAATTCATGTTTAAAACACTTACATTAACCTACAGTTGGCCAAAACGATTAACACAAAGCTTATTTTATAATAAAGCGTTGAAAAAGCTCGTGTAATTTAGTGAGGAATGGATTGAAAGTGAAAAGTAAAAGCAACACACTTACTCTATTGATGAACTCAGGGCGCTAGCAGAGCTGCTAAGCTAACTGCAGCCTGTGTTTTGGAGCATTCAATTCCTGTTTGCTTTCAGTTGGCAAACAAACCTTTTTAGGATCCATAGAGACTTGTTTGCACTAAGAATACAGTATTGTAGATGAAAAACATGATAAAAATAGTGGAGATTTTCACTGAGCAAGGGCTATTGTGAACCTGAATGATTGTGTACCGAATTGACTCATGAATCATGAATCGTGAATCGAGTTTCATCTGAAACGAGTCGCGCAGTGCAACTCATACAAGTTTAAGCACGTTTGTACCGAGCAAATGACGAGAACCGATACAAGTTTTTCAAGTCAAAATGCACCTAGAACCCGAATTCAATGAGATCCGAGGTGGTTGAATCGAGGTACCACTGATCTTAAAAACCTTGTAAGGCTGCAGCATCCCTGAGTTGACTTATCTCTAATCTGTATTCGATGTGTACTATTTTAAAAAGGAGCTAACTGAGTTCTTGATCATGTGTGTGCATGTGATGTGACTCAACAGATGTAATGAGGAGTGTCCCGTGGGCAGCTATGGCCCGGACTGTAAAGGTGTGTGTGACTGCACTAATGGAGCACGCTGCTATCACATCGATGGTGGATGCTTGTGTGAGCCGGGCTTCAGGGGGCCACAGTGCTCTCAAAGGATGTGTGCTGACGGAGCCTTTGGCATTCACTGTGAACAGAAGTGCCTCTGCAATCCCCAACACACTCTTAGGTGAGTATTACTAGGCATCGCCGTGATGAGCTCATGTGTTCATAGTTTGATAAATAATAAGGAATATGCACAGTTGTATCGGAATATTATGACCACATTTGTTTCTTTACTCGTCGTCATTTATCTGTTACCACATATGAGCACTTTGTAGTTCTATAATTACAGACTGTAGTCCATCTGTTTTTTTACATGCTTTGGCCGTCCCCTTTACTCTGTTCTCTAATGGTCAGGACCCCCATAGGACCAGCACAGATCAGGTACTGTTTGGGTGGTGGACCATTCTCAGCAATGCAGTGACACTGATGAGGTGCTGGTATGTTAGTGTGTGTTGTGCTTGTATGAGTGGATCAGACACGACATTGCTGCTGGATTCCTACCTGTAAAGTCAGAGACAGGGCTTGTATGTTGCTGCACAGTTTGAGTTAGTCATCCTCTAGTCCTTCATCAGTGCTCACAGGACGCTCTTGGCTGGATGTTTGTAGTTGATGGACTTCTCAGTCCAGCAGTAACACTGAGGTGTTTAAAAACTCCAGCAGCACTTCTGTGTCTGATCCATTCCTACCAGCAGAACACACACTAACACACCACGACCACATCATTGTCACTGCAGTGCTGAGAATGATCCACCACCCAAATACTACCTAATCTGTAGTCGTCCTATGGGGGTCCTGACCACTGATTGAAGAACAGGGTGAAAGGAGGCTAACAAAGTACTTAGAGTAACACACAGACTACAGACTGCAGTTGTAGAACTACAAAGTGGATCTGTATGGTAAACAGAGCTAACATAATGGACAGTGAGTGTAGATACAATGGGATGTCCCACTCCTGACAGTCATCTCCTTTCTTGGGACGTGGTAGCCTAGCGGTTAAGGTACTGGACTATGGAACAGAAGGTCCAGGGTTCAAATCCCACCTCTGCCAAGCTGCCACTTTTGGGTCCTTGAGCAAGGCCCTTAACCCACAATTGCTTGGACTTTATCGATTGTAAATTGCTCTGGATAAGGGCATCTGCTAAATGCTGTAAATGTAAATGTGGATGTCATAATATTCGGATTTGACTGTATATTTAATAGCACAAACATATTGCATGTCATTAGAAATCTGCTGAAGTGACTTGTGTACTCTAATGTACATGCTGTAGAAATACAGTCTAAAGTCAGTTTTGTTATATCCAATACAAATAATGCTACCAGTGGTACCAGTACAATAATTATTTAGCTCTGCTATCAAATGTTGTTGTTAAAACTTGTTTTGAATAGGTAAAATAAATTCATTGTTTACCAAATGTTAGTTTATGTACGTTATAACTTGGAGATATCTTATTCTATGATATTCCTATTCTATAGATATTCTTATTCCATGTTTACCATTATATGACTATGGGGATATCATTTGTAAGTAAGTTATTTGCTTAACACCGAACACATATATTATGTTATATGGGATATATTATGTTATAACTGCTAGCTATTTCTAGACAGTTGCTCCTTATAGAAGTACAAAACTAATGAATGAGATATCCCCTTAAAGCAGGTAACTTTTTCAGATTTTGTCCCTTGCAAGTGGAAGCACGTGGGTACCAATTAACCATTATACATAAAGGGACTGGGGTGATGCACCTGGTTAAGGTATTTGGCTTACACTGCCCAGCTGATATGGTTGGGCCCTTGTGCATCATACAGTCTGAGATCGTAAGTCAGTGTAAATAAAGGTATCTTGTAAAAGCTTTATATATTGAAAGTTAAGTTGATCTTAACTTATTCGCTCAGGATATGTCTTTTTTTCTGCCTAACAATGAATAAATGAATAAATTTACAATAACAAACTATTTACAGTACATTTTCGTTGGGTTTGTTTGTGTGTTGTTACAGTTGTCACCCATTGAAGGGAGAGTGTACATGCAAGCCTGGCTGGGCAGGGCTGTTCTGTAATGAGACCTGTGCTCATGGTTACTATGGGAATGGCTGTCTTGAGCCCTGCCTGTGTGTGAATGGAGGGGTGTGTGATACTGTCAGTGGTGTGTGTCAGTGTCCCCCGGGATACACAGTGAGTGCATTGCTCATAAAATCTTCCACAAATTTTAGTCAGCCAAAAGTTATTATATTATACAGTATTTAAGACTAACACAAACCTTTTATTAGCTGTTCAAGTACAGTTATGCGCTTCCACGATACGTTCTGTGAAACTGCACATTGGGACGTCGTCCAAACATTATATATCATACTTAGCATAGCTATATGGGATGCTGTACTGGGTATTTAACTAAATAGCCAATATACTGCAGTTTCCCCATACATTGATTTTTTTAAATAACATTGACCGCCACATATTGATTTTCTCTCATACACACAACACACACATTTATGGAATTAACCTTATCAGATCACGGATGTTGACCGAATGGACGTTATGCGGCGCACACCTGTATTTGAAATATAAGCATCTGGGGCCATTCATTTAAATGGTCATACCATGTATTTCATTAAATGGTAACACAAAAGTAGTCTTTACACACAGTGATAATTGTTGATGGTCTTTATAGAACATCACATAATATTTACTTTGTTAATCCTCTGTTTTATGAACATTGTTTATACTTAGTTCTATTACAATAAAGAGTTCTCTGTTGCACATACATATGTGGATTGTTATAGAGCATTTTATATGATGCGGTTGATCCTCCTAGATGAGTGCTTTGATATAGTAACTATACTATGGTCTCTTTTTGTAGGGACAGCACTGTGAGAAGCACTGTGAGAGTGGCTTCTATGGGAAAGATTGCACCTATGAGTGTACCTGTAAAAATGCAATTTCCTGCTCTCCTATAGATGGAAAATGCTTCTGCAAAGAAGGTGAGTCAGGACAGATAAGCTAGGCCTCAATGAGTGCCATACTGAAGGTAATGACTGAGTGAATAAATGAATACAGAAATACTGGCCTACTAGTTGTTTAAAAAAGTACTAAGGAAGGTACATCGTCATTCACTCCTCCCCTTACTATATATATATATATATATATATATATCACAGACTAGATAACTGGAGCTCAGTCTCACTGAACCATTCAGTCTCTATCACAACACATTTCTGGATGTGTGTTTGTCTACAGGATGGAGAGAGCCAGACTGTTCCCTTACATGTTTAGAAGGGATGTGGGGTCCAGGGTGCAATGCCACATGCCAGTGTGCTAACAAGGCCATATGTGACCCAGTCGATGGCTCCTGCACTTGCACGGCTGGATGGAAAGGTGTGCTGTGTGATCAGCTCTGCTCAGTAAGTCTGCCTTCAAATCAACATTTTATCTTTCCATCGTCAGAGGTTTACAATGTCAGGCTAGGTCGCTGCTCTCTCTGGGTCTGACTGTTATTATCGATGTTTATCTCCGCAGTCTGAGAGAGTGTTATGTCATAAACTTCTTTCATGGAATAATAGTAATTTACTGCAACCTAATTAAAGTGGTATGTTTACATAGCGTGTCAGCGTAGTAGAAGAAGATCGTCATGCACGGCAATTTTGCTCATAGTGCTCTTTATTAAACAGCCAGTATAACACAGACCAAATTACCAGCCCTGATAAAGGCAATATACCAGTCAGTGTGAAGGGAAAGACCACTGAGTCGCAGCTCAGGCACTCAGATCACACATTTACACAACATGTAGGTGTACATCACTACTGTAAGCCACCGACTGCACTGGAAACACACACTATGTTAAAGAGAGAGAGAGAGAGAGACAGAGACAGACAGAGACAGAGGAAATTGAATCATTACAGCAGCAGGATCATAGAACGCAGCACATCACTAACATAACTGTAAAAATAAAATAAGGATATATTAAAATAAGAAATATAATAATAAATAGGGAAAGAAAAATAATGAGAGGATTCATTGTATAGGCTACCCTGTACAGATATATTAATACATTATGTGTGTGTATGTATGTATGTATGTGTATATATATATATATATATATATATATATATATATATATATATATATATATCTATCTCTAATCTCTCTATATAGAACCATCCACAGGAATCATGGAACCATCCCGTCCCAGCTACACTGGTAACCAGGAACACTAAGGGATCACTGGTGCTACATTCTTTATTCAATCGATCTGATCTTTTTCTACTGTTCTTGTTATACAGCTGGGTACATTTTGGGACCAGGTTGCCACATAAGTGGTGGGGGGGACTGCCTCCATGAATTAGGGTTTGCCATAGTGTTACAGGACAGTGCCGCTGCCTGCCAGGATGGACAGGTATGGAATGACATAACACAATAAGCTTGTCACCATTACCGTTGGAAGATTACAAGCTCATATGCCAGTTAGGCCACAGCTGTCCACTGATAGTCCAAGAAGGCATTCCTGTTCATACTCCCGTTATGAGATGCATGGTATTCTTCTGTTCCCTTTTTTGTTAGCAGCATTAGCCAATTAATATCAGGAGGTATTGACTGAATGTATACAGAATAAGGCAGTTATTGCTTTAACTCCAGAATGTTCAGTTGCCCTATGATGTTGCATAATCAGTAAGTTGGTGTGTAGAAGGACACTTCAACCCACACACATTCAGCTTCATATAAAAATAAATATTTAGTGATATGAAAGACATAGCTAGTGGGTGGAAGTTGGTTGTGATTAAATGGAGGACATTGGAGCAAGCAGAGACTGCAGTCTTTACTCAATCTATATAACACAGTCAACTTAGGGCAAATATTATCCCACTCATGTAATGTTAATATTAGCGGACACGATGGTCTCTGAGTTCTCCACGTCAGTAAGTACTGTTTTTTCCCACATTCCAGAGACGTTAGATCAGTTAGTGTCTCAGTGTGAGTGAAGGAATGTGTGTGTTGAGTGGTTATTATTTGTATTATTAAGATAATTAACCTACTTAACCATGTATTACCTTGCCAGATACATAAGTTGTTGTAGTACAGCAGAGCCTCTGGTGCAGAAATATTTAGCACACTTTTCTTATTTAGTAAAAGAAAACTTTATTAAACACATGCAGTGTCAGAGTGAGCAGACTAAATGCTGAGCAAAATGCTGAGCAGGAGGTACCACTCAGGCGAATTAGGTGTGCTGGATCTGCACTTGACAGATGTGTATTAGTTCATGAATTCTGGTGTACTGTGTTGCAAAAACGCGGATTTCTTCTTTTCTTGCTTCTCTATTTGAGAATTGAAACTAATTCTCAAATAGAGAAGCAAGAAAATAAGAAATCTGCGTTTTTGCAACACAGTACACCAGAATTCAATGCACTCATTTCTCACAGCTTCCCAGATCCCTGCTCTCTTCTGAAGTACATTAAAGATTTCTGTCACATAAAAGATTTAATCTATTTCTATAAATGTGTTTAAGAAAAAGAGAGAATGCCTGGGGTAAGGAGGGGCTAAAGGAATCAATGCTCTGCACACACCTCTACAGTGAGATTCAATTATAACCATCTTAAATAGTAAAAAAAGGGAAATTCAATATGTAGCGATATTGATATTAAATAAATCACTGCATGGGAAACACTGCAGTATCTTGACTATTTAGTTAATACCGGTACACGTAAGGATACCATAAAACATTCTAAATCAATCTAAATTGCCAGATCAATAATTACCGCATTTCACAGAACTATGTGTACTTAGGTGGGACATAATTTTGCAGTATTACACACCAAGGGCCAATAACCATGCATACGTGTGTTGTTGTTTGTGTTTATGTCAACACGCTGTACTGAAGAGTGGCCGGATGGATTCGGGGTCATCAGTGTAATCAGAGCGCTCCTCCCCAATGCGCCTCCTGTCTGGCACAGTGGGGCTTGCCTGTGGCAAGCCTGGATATTCGGGTGCTCTCTGTCAGCACGGTTGAGGCCAACACCTGTCTACAGTGTCCTCTGTTCACTTAGGGTTACAACTAGCTGCTTGTCTGTGGCGTCTTTGAAGGTCTCATCTTATCTGCGAGACTCTCCTAAATCTGGGGGGTGGCGGCAGTCAGAGGTGCGGGCCCCACGCAGAATTCAGAATTGCTTTTTCTTCATAACAATTAACTGAATACAGGGTATCCAATCAATGCCGTTTGCTTAACGACTGAGGTCTTAAAAATAGAGAAATTAGAATAAGAAATAAAAACTCTGTCTTTTGAGTTCAGTACAGACTCAAAACGTCAAGATACTGTACAGTTCTGCGCCTACATTTGAATGTTAGGTACACTTACTGTACTGGAAATCTTATTCCTAAACAATTAGTAGAGATTACAATATTAAATTTCTTATTTAATATACTGGGCAGCATATTGGTAATGATTTGTTTGCACTCTCTCCATTGAGTTTTGCTTCTTCTGCCCAATCAATGCCGTAGATCCACGAGCAGAGGCGGGAGCTAAGAGTTTAGCAGCAATAAGGTCCATGAGTCACTCGACAGCTCCCTACCTATTGGTCATTGTTGTTAACTCCAGTTGTTATTTTATTGTGAAAATACCCCTAGTTTAAGGGACTAAAGTAATTCTGATTCAATGGTCCATTTCAATGTCCTGTTCACTGGGTACGTAATGCCTGAACATTTTATGGTGCATGTCTGTATAATAGTTTTGTATTTGCAAGGTAATGCTTTGCACCTTTTTGGTCTCACATTGAGCCAAATAATACAGTCCTTCTTAAAGTTATTAATGGTAAAATAATATATTCATGTTTGTTCATAAGGTTAGTGCTGTGTTAGACCCTGTCCCCTCGTCTCTCAGTGTGTACCAGGGTTTTCTATGGGGAGAAATGCATCAAACATGTCCCTGCCTGTGTCCCGCTTCCACCCCTGCCATCACATCATCACACAGCCAGTGTGTGTGTCTGCCTGGGTACACGTCACTGTGCGAACAAGGAAGAAATCCTGATACACAAAACAATGCCCATATGTTATTTTATTAGTGGCCATATTTACAGAGCAAACATCTGTGATTTCTAGTCTGTCCACGTTTTTGGTCACTATGGAAAAGAGTGCAGTGGTGTTTTGCAGGTGTTCCAACAATGCGACATGTCAATCACCAGGACGGTTCGTGCCATTGTCCTTCCCGGCTGGACTTGAGCAGACTGCTCTGTGTGTAAGTCAAGGCCTTTTCAATCTGTGCTGATACCCGAGCAAAGGGTTGCCAAGTCAGCTGATCCGAATTTGGTTTCTGCATCTATATATCATCTAGTTCCTTTATGTGCATCCTGATAGGCGAGAAATTCCATGTCTACACCTTGATGGAGTTTTGAACAGCTTTAATACACCCAAGTTTACATATTCTAATGTTTTCTAACCCCAAATCAAACATGGCTTGCAGTCAAGCAGTGGTGAAAAGCCGACATAACATTGGCTTGAAGGTCCAGACTACCATGTTAGCTTACATTATACATCTTATTAGTAATTAGTGTTTCTGTAATACTAGATATAAAAAAATCATACTCTTACATATCACAGGTAAATGTATTACTACAGCACATACATTTACTGGCATATAAATTCATGAACAAAAAAGTACTCTGTAGTTCAGCTGTAAATAACTTTAAAAGAAGAACAATAGCATATAGTACTCTGCAGTGAGTGCTTTACGTGGACTTAATAATCCGATCATAGTCAGATTTCTGCAGTTATTTGATTATTCAAGTGGTTATGTATATGGCATACTCTGATCTAGAAATCAGATTAAGAAATCTTTATTTTATTCCAGTACTAGGATTAGTCATACCATAGTCATACCCCCAAAACAAGGGGCTCATTATAGTTTTAGTAGCGTAAACCTTTTAAAATTGGTACATGTACATTACTCAAAATATACATGTTATCATGCTTATGTGCACATCGTTGTGTGAATGGTGTCTGTGCATTAAGCAGTTCAGACTGTATTAATAGCACAAAAGTGTGGAAGAATAATAGGAACTATGGGAGAAAAAAATTGTGCTTTGCAAGCACCACAAGTATGACTTACAGTTAAAAGAATGAGTCAAATATACAGCTGACAGGTGCACCGGTCTAATTTATGATTACAAGAAGCACTTATTTTTGGCAGACTGGAGCTCAGTGCAACAGATTTCAAGAGATACCAGATGTGTGCTAGTAAATATGTAAGCCAGTATATTTTATGAAGGACTCTGCGCTAATTATATTTATTTTGATGTGCTAGATAAGTACTGTTTGGAGACATAATCTTTATGGGTACATAAGTTCTTGTGTTGACATCTGTAATATTCATCATGTCTCGCAGTGTGTAAAGCAGGGACGTTCGGAACCAACTGCGCTCAGATGTGTTCCTGCTCCCCCAACCACTCATGTGATCCTCACACCGGTGCCTGTGTGTGTGAGCCTGGCCTTGACATGGACTGCACACAAGGCATTCAAGGTACTCGGCCAAAATTTTTACTTATTAATTTCATACCGTGTACTCAGTGTACACTTCATAAGTTTGTGAAAACCCTGGAGGATTTTATTTATTTATTTTAGTAGCATGATGACTGCAGAGATTTCTAACTGTACTAGTTACTACTGCAAGTATTTAAGTATTTTAAAGTAAGTACGCCTAACTAGCTATTTAAATAAATTAAAATTATTTAAAAAGTCCTTTTTAATTTATACTTATTAACTTAAGGTGTCACGGTGCCGCATATGGTCGCCTCACAGCTCCAGAGATCCCTGGTTTGATCTCGACCTTGGACTTGTCTGTGTGGAGCTTGCATGTCCTCACTGTGTCCACATGGGTTTACTCCAGTTTCCTCCCACATTCCAAAGACATATATCCCCCGCTTTTACTGAATGAACTGAGAAAGTGAAGAGGTGAAACCCCCCTGGTGAGGCAGAAAGTAGACAGAGACAGGCAGACATGAACCAGGAACTCCTGCCCTGTAGGAGCAGGAATGCTAGAACCCTTATCTTGGCAGAGCAGGGTTAGCTATCCTTTAAGCGAGGAAATACCTCACACCCTGTGAACCAGGCTCACAGACTACAAATGTAGTTCTTTGTAGTTCTATAATAGTAGAACTACAGTGTTCAGCTGTAGGGTGAAGTGGAAGTGGTTTCAATGATATGGCTGATTTGGTAGCATGGTGGCCGAGCAGAGGTTTGTGGCTGCACAGCTGCAGGGAACTGGGTTCAGTTCTCACCTCCATTACTGTCTGGGTGGGGTTTTGGTATGTTCTTCTCTTGTCCCGGTGAGGAAATCTAGTACGTAAGAAAAATCACAGTAGCTGGATTATCTACTCTTGAATGCACCTAGGTGTGAGAGACTGCAAATGGTGGATGTGTTCCTACTTTGCATCCACTGAATTCAGGTCCTGGGTACACCACAACCCTTAGATAATGTGAAAGGTAGTGATGGCAATGTCTTCTCTGTTTAAGTGGTTCTGTTTTTGTCTTTGCTACAGAGCAGGGGGTGAGCATGATGGTTCCCGTTGCGCCGGTGGAGAGAGATTCATGGGGGGCGATTGTTGGAATTGTGGTGTTGCTGGTCCTGGTGGTGCTGCTGTTGGCTTTGCTGCTGCTTTACCACCGGCGCAGACAGAAAGACAAGCAGAGTAACACACCCAGCGTGTCCTTCTCTTCCACCCGCAATGCCACCTCTGAATACGCTGTGCCAGGTAGGACAGTCATTGAATTTCTTTAAGCTCCGGTTTATAAGTAATTATTGTACATTGGCAAGGTAAATTGTTCTAGTAACAGAGTAAATGTATCTCATTTGATCTCTATTAGATGTTCCACACAGCTACCATCACTACTACTCAAACCCCAGCTACCACACACTATCGCAAAACAGACTTCCCTTACCTCAAATCCCCAATAATCAAGACCGTGTTGTCAAGGTAAGCTAAATTAAGATACTGACAAAATATTTCCAGAGCCTGATTCCATACAGATTGAATACAGATGTTATCTTAAAGTTCCTTTGCTGTAGTTTAATAGTTAGCTCATTGTCCTACTACATTTTGCCATTTTGCTTTTCCAGAACACCAATAAGCAGCTGTTCTACAGTCTGAAGAATATGGAGCGGGAGAGAACAGGATTGTTTGGGATGGAAACTAATGCTACTTTACCTGCTGACTGGAAACACCACGAACCCCCGAAAGACCAAGGCATGTTGGTTGTTTCTGTTTATGTTTCTGAACAGCTCATCCAAAGACAAAAAACCTTTTTAGCATCCTCAAAAATAAGAGAAGTATGTAGCTTCCAGTTTAACATCAATCAACTGCATGCCTAAATCATCACTAACTAGCATCAACCTGTGTTCTTTACTCATCTCAAGCAGACTTGAGTCTGTATGACATATTGTTATCTGTATAATTGACAATGGAGAGCTAAAAATAGTAGAAGCCATTCTGTGTACGAATCACTTTATTCATTATATAGCCAGTAGTACAGTACTATTAGGTGTAGTACTATAAGTCTTAGGCATTATATGATTTTCAGTTTATATTCTGTTTATTCTTTATTTACGTTTAGTGATAACTGCACTTTGTAGTTCTACAATTACAGAGTGTAGTTCATCTGTTTTTCTACATACTTTGTTAGTCCCCTTGACTCTGTCCTTAATCGTCAGGACCCTCACAGACCAGGGACTATTTGAGTGGTGGATCATTCTCAGCTCTGCAGTGACACTCACGTGATGGTGGTGTGTTAGTGTGTGTTAAGATCGTGCAATTGGATCAGACACAGCAGTGCTGCTGGAGCACTCTGTACACTCACTGTCCACTTTATTAGAGTCATTCACCTTATTTCTCCACTCTGTAGATGTAAAGTGAGAAACAGTAGTTCAGCTGTTGTGTTAGTCATCCACTAGTCCTTCATCAGTTCACACAGGATGCTGGTGGCTGGACATTTTTGGTTGGTGGGAAATTTTTCAGTCCAGCAGTGACAATGGGGTGGTTTAAAACTCCAGCAGCACTGCTGTGTCTGATCCACTCATACCAGCACAACACATACTAACACACACAGTGCTGAGAATGATCCACCACCCAAATAGGACATGACTGTGCTGGTCATGTGGCGGTCCTGACCATTAGAGAACAGAGTAAAGGGGACGAACAAAGCATGCAGAGAAACAGATGGACTACAGGCTGTAATTGTAGAACTACAAAGTGCAGTGACCACTAAAACTTAAATAAAGAATAAGCAGAATTTAAACTGAAAACTATAGAATGCCTAAGACTTTCTGTACTGTATCGTCTTTAAAAGTTTATTTTAAAGACACTATACACTATAAAAGTGTTTTTTATTTTAAAACTTTATTTAAAAGTAAGGTCTTTTCAGGTAATTAATGACTGTGACATGCAGATTGTGCATTGCTAAACTGGTGATTCTAAGCTCCCCCTACTTTTTAGCTACATTAGCATAATGTAAGGGATCAGCATAACATCCATTTGGACAACATCTGTTTAAATATCTGTCCGTGGTCCAATAATATTATTGGTTAGTTTCTATTTGTGGTGGCAAAGAAGCAAGCAGAGTAAGAATGACTGCGTCTTTGCAACGCAGCACACCAGAGGTAAATGCGCTTTTCAGTTCCCTGCTCCTGTAGTACAAGACTCTCATATAAAAGTTTCTCATCTATAAATGTGATTGTGTGTGTGTGACAGAGAGAGAGAGATTGACAATCACGTAGCCGGATTTTTTATATAATATTGATATTAAATAAAAACCAGTGTATGAGCAAATCCTGCACTATCTGTGTCAATCCAAGTCTCTATACACCCGTTACACTGCCAGTATCCGATATACTGTGACTTTAAGTATGGTAGACAATATGGTGTAACGGGCCACGTCAAGATTCATAACGTGCAATTCACAGAAGGTATCGTGGATGTTAATGGCGATGCAATACCTGTACTGTTCTACAGTGGTGCTTGAAAGTTTGTGGAACCCTTTAGAATTTTTCTATATTTCTGCATCAGATTTTCCCACAAGTCCTAAAAGTAGATACAGAAAACCCAGTTTTAAACAATGTAACACAAATACAAACATTATACGTCATCCAATATTACATCTTAGTGAGTGGCAAAAGTCTGTGAACCTTTTTGCTTTCAGTATCTGGTGTGACCCCCGCCCCCTGTGCACAATAACTTCAACTAAATGGGGGGGTTTTCCTGTAAACTGGTGGATCTCCTTGCACTTGAAGGTAATTTTAGAGAGAAGCCCCATTTCCTCCGTCAGAACAGCTTCAACTCTGGGAGTGTTGGTTGGTTTTCCTCACATAACGCTTGTCTTCGCATTCATGTCCCTTTGTTCCCACAACACTTTCGATTGATTAAGGACGTTCAGGACTTTGACTTGGCCTTCCAAGGACATGAACTTTATCTTCTTTGGCAGAACGACTTGTGTGCTTAGGACGTGGTCTTTTCTGCCAATGAGGACCCACTTCTCTTGAGCACTCTTTTTCTGATGTCCTCAGAAATCTCCCTTTGTTCGTGCCATGATACACTTCCACAAACATGACTTTAATAGATCCCTGTTCTTTAAATACAACAGGGTGCCCACTCACACCTTGTCATCCCATTGATTGAAAACACCTGACTCTAATTTCACCTTCAAATTAACTGCTAATGCTAGAGGTTCACATACTTTTGCCACTCACTAATATGTAATATTGGATCATTTTCCTCAATAAATAAATGACCAAGTATAATATTGTTGTCTCATTTGTTTAACTGGGTTCTCTTTATCTACTTTTAGGACTTGTGTGAAAATCTGATGATGTTTAGGTCATATTTATTCAGAAATATAGAAGATTCTAAAGGGTTCACAAACTTTCAAGCGCCACTGTATATCACTGATTGATCACATAAACATTCTTCTACTTGTTGCTTTGCAGGAGCCTTTGGCATCGATCGTAGTTACAGCTACAGCGCCAGTCTTGGGAAATACTACAATAAACGTAAGTAGTGCTACAGTAATCTCCACTGCTGAAATGACAAACCTCTGATCTAAATGGAAAGTAATCATAAAAATAATTGCTTTCCCTTTGGACCACATGTCATTTCAGCAGTAGAGATTACTTATGACCAGTAGTACCTGAGAGAAGTTTGGTGTTCCTAGGTCACTGCTTTAGTACATTAAACCATGTTAAGCTTTTTCCTTCTAGGTTTAAATGGGAAGAAAAAAACTAAATGTAAAAATGATTACTTTTGAAGTTGAAGTATTAAAAATATATATAATTTCAATCAAAACTTGGAATCAGTAAGCAGAATCAGATTCAGTAAAATGCAAGCGATGCTCACCCCTATTAATTATCATTAAAAACTAATAATAGTATTGAAATTATGTCGGCAGGCTTATTTCTATTGCACTGTTTACAATGGAGTATTGTCTCAAACAGCTTTACAGTTTTAGATTATCTTGTAATATCTAGGCCAATCCCATATTGAGCAAACCTAGGCAAGGACAATGGCAAGGAAAAACTCCCTGCTCATTAAAAAACCTTATGAGAACCAAGACTCAAAAAGGGTCCCATCCTCCTTGGGTGGCTTAGATTACAAGTGTAAGAATGAAACTAATTTATCTAGTCATATAAGTCTGTAGTAATAGTTCAAAAAACGGAAACTAAGTAAATGTTAACAGATAAATAAAATACTGAATAAAATAATACAAAAATAGGCATATCGGAATAATTTAGTCCAATACTTTAGGATCTTGGATTTTCTGGGGGTTTGGAACAGAATCATTCAGTTTACTTATTCCTTATGGGAAAAATTAGCTCGGTACAAGCCTTCTGGAACGAATTAACGATGAGAACCTGCATTGGGGACTGTGGTAGCCTAGTGGGTAAGGTACTGGACTATAGACCAGAAGGTCCAGGGTTCAAATCCCACCTCTGCCAAGCTGTCACTGCTGGGTCCTTGAGCAAGGCCCTTAACCCAAAATTGCTTGGATTGTTAGACTGTATCAAATTGTAAGTCGCTCTGGATAAGGGCGTCTGCTAAATGCTGTAAATGTAAATATAAAATGTAAACCAAGGTAATATTGTACGAAGGGTTATGGGAAACGCGTGTAAATTTAAGCATGTGCTTGGCGTTAAAAACGTTTTTGGTAACCCACCAGAGTTTGTTTGTTCTTGCACATGTTCCTGTGCTTCCATAACACTTCCACTGTTTGATCTCAGATCTGAAGGACTGTGTTGCGGTGAGCAGCAGTTCTCTAAAGCGAGAACCCGTAGGCAAACCATTAAAGACCTTCCTGGCCTTCCTTCATGTCCTCCCGAGAGCAGCTACATGGAGATGAAACCTGCCGTGTCTCACGAGCGATCCTACACAGAGCTCAGACATCCAGTCCTGCCCTCCGCCGGCCTCTCCTGCAGAGGTATCTCTTATTAAACCTCTCTTATCTTAGGGCGTCTCATCAGCGGTAAGATGCAAGCGGAGTTCAAATCAAAGCACCTGGCTGTGTACAAGCGGACCATCCGAAGATATGAATAATAGCCTCTTATCGGTACGGCCAGACTTGGAGGCTGTTAAATCTGGCAAGTTGATTTAAGAGGAAGCTATCACTCACTATCAGCCTCTTTTTCAGAAACCTTCTAGGTTAGTGAGTTTGCATGACTCCTTTTTAGTGCTTTGTGCAGATGGTTGCGTGTTTTACTGCTGATCTGAGAGTGGGATGTCATTTCTCAGGGAATGACTGGAATAGAAGGAGCTGGAAAAGCACAGAGGTTGTGTGAGTGCAAAGCGAGGACAAAAGGCAACAATGGCAGCGGTGCGAGCTTAAGAAAGTGTGTCCACATCTGTCTGAATATCTCGAGTGTGGCTCACTTTATCTGAAGCATTCCAGCCTCTTTCTCAGAAGCACTGGAAGCTTTTAAACGGCTTTCACAGAACACCTTTAAAGCTGCGGGCCGGGTTCTCATGTGTACCACATGCTGCCTTGTGCTCTGATAAATGTTTATCCAGCGATGGCGTTTGCAGAATCAGATGTCTTATGTTCCGATTTTTGTTTGGTTTGGAATCGAAAACGTTCCATTCGCTTTGTTTTTCAGAACAATGTTTCCTTGGAAACGTTCCGGAACAGGAGCCTCAGAACCATTACGACCTGCCAGTGAACAGTCACATTCCAGGACATTATGACCTCCCACCAGTACGCAGGCCCCCCTCACCATCGCCACGGCGACAGGTCAACTGATCACAGCATGCTGCAATGGTAAAGACACAATCAGAGTGTAAAGCACAATCACAGCCAGCATCAGCCAACAAAATGAATGCTGCTTTAAGATGGATAGAGAACCCACAGGGGCTAGACTTACTAGACTACTCTGCAATAACAGAGTGACAACGGACGTAAATAAACTGGAGGACGTCTCTCTGCCATTTTGCCGGTTTTAGCCAAGAATTGGATTTGGATAAAGTGACTTCGTTCTTCAGCAAGAATCCTTTTACTGCTTAGAGCGCCTCGAAAACAACAACCTGCTGCAAAAGCGCAACACTGCCGCCTGGAGGACATTGAGTATAACCAACCCCAGGAATAATGACAACGATTCTGTTTCTGAGGTTGTACGTTTACGTGTAGGAGGTTTTGAACTTTTCTTGCGTTTCATTTTTAAGGTTCAAGTAATGGTTTCATATTACTTGGGTACTGTCCATTCTCAAATGAAACAGACCCATCAGAAGGTAAATATTGCAAATACATAAAAACTGTTTGTTTTTTCTAAGGTTGTACATTTGGCAATACATTTACACAGAAAGTTATTCGAATGTCGACTGAATGTAATCAATTATGAATTGTAAATACTGTAAATAAACTGGGTCAGATTTTTTATTGCACAATGCTGCGTGAATTATTTAGCCAGCTACATGTATTAATACGTTAGCATTCAGTATAAGGCAAATTACTAGGTCTGAGACAAGAAAAAGCCTTTTACTAGATGAGTCCAAGTCAAGACTGAAACCAGCAGTGGCCAAGACACGACTGAGTGTTTTCAATCACACAAGGATAAAAAGAAGAAAAATGGGAAAAACTGAATTAGTTAGTAATCGCTATACATGATTTATTATTGAGTTGAACTTTTGTTATTGACCAAATATTTTGGCCCATTCCTCCATGCAGGTCTCCTCTAGAGCAGTGATGTTTTGGGGCTGTCGCTGGGCAACACGGACTTTCAGCTCCATCCACAAATTTTCTATGGGGTTGAGGTCTGGAGACTGGCTAGGCCACTCCAGGACCTTGAAGTGCTTTTTATGGAGTCACTCCTTCATTGTGCGGTGTGTTTGGGATCATTGTCATGCTGGAAGAACCAGACACGTTCCATCTTTAATGCTCTCACTGATGGAAGGAGGTTTTGGCTTAAAATCTCACAATACATGGCCCCGTTCATTCTCTCCTTAACACGGATCAGTCGTCCTGTCCCCTCTGCAGAAAAAACAGCCCCAAAGCATGATGTTTCCACCCCCATGCTTCACAGTACTTATGGTGTTCTTGGGATGCAACTCAGCATCTTTTTCCTTTTTCCTCCAAACACGGCGGATTTGAGTTTGTTTTTATTACCAAAACGTTGTTTTGTTTTTAATAACCACATGATATTCTCCCCCACCCTCTTCTGGACATCCATATGCTTTCCTGGCAAACTTTAGATGGTCCTGGACCTTACTACTGTCTTAACAGGGGGACAAAACTCCTGTACTGAGGTATTCTTGAGTCCCCTCTGCGAGTGTGTTACTGATGGTAAGCCTTTGTTACTTTGGTCCCAGCTCTCTGCAGGTCATTCTCAGGTCCCTCCGTGGGTTCTGGAATTTTTGCTCAACTGTTCTCATGATCATTTTGACCCAACGGAATGAGATCTTGCGTGATGCCGCCAATCAAGGGAGATTATCAATGGCCTTGTAATGTCTTTTTCCATTTTCTTGTTCTTACGTTTGCTTCCCACAGTTTGGATTATTCACACCAACCTGCTTTGCCTAATGTATATTCACTCTTCCCCAGCCTGGGGCAGGTCTACAATTTTCTTCCTGGTGTCCTTCGACAGCTCTTTGGTCTTGGCCATGGTTGAGTTTGGAGTTAAGGCTGTGGACAGGTGTCTTTTATACAGATAACGAGGCCAAACAGGTGCCATTAATACAGGTAACAAGTGGAGGACAGAAGAGCTTCTTGAAGAAAAAGTTACAGGTCTGTGAGAGCCAGAAATCTTGCTTGTTTGTGGGTGAACAAATACTTATTTTCCACCATAATTCACAATTAAATTCTTTAAAAATCCTACAATGTGATTTCCTGGATTTGTTTTCTCATTTTGTCTCTCATAGTTAAAGTGTACCTATGATGAAAATTACAGACCTCTTGCAACAGAACTTGCAAAATCAGTGGCTGACTAAATACTTTTTTGCCCCACTGTATATATATAATTTTGTCCATCATATACTTTGTAAAATATAACAAAATAATATGTAGCCTAAAATGTTTATTAGTTATTATTGTGTTACAGCAATGTATCTTTCGGAAGCAAATGATGGTTATGATTCTTTTTCTCATATCAAAATCAGAATTCACCACATAAAGTCAGCTATTGCCAACAACATCCATTTTCATCATTAAATGTGAAAATATAACAGGTGAAAATGCACACTTGCAATCTTAACATAATCTTAGACATCAGTCATGTTCAATGATTGGATACCGAATGATAATAGCAGTAACTTCTTTTTTGTCTTGAGACCTAGACCAGACTACTACAACACTACAAATTATATAGAAAATGATCACATACACAATGGAGGCCAAAGGTTTGAGGCATCTAGTGAAAATGCTTCTGCTTTGCATTTTTCTGCTCACATAATCAGCATTTGAATTATAGCTTTTTTTCAGAATTTATTTGCATTTGCTGTGGTCCCCTCATTTTCTGTAATTTCAGGGTGCATTCTAGCTGGCATGGACTCCACAAATCTGTACAAAATCTGATGATCAATGTTCTCCCAGCATGATTTCACAATATTCCAAAGTGCATCTAGTGATATTACTGAATGCTTGGCCCCCATAAATGCTTGATGTGGTTTAGACCATGTGACTGTGGAGAAAAGTCATTATCTCATTATATTTGTAATGAAAAACCATTGTGAGAAACTAGACTAGTGGTCTCAAACTTTTGGTGCCCACTGTACAAGTGAGTACATTTTACAGCCCTTTGCCAGTAATGAGGTTTAGAACAGAGCAGCTTTTGCATTATTGCCAGACGTTTTTATACTTTCAAAACACCACAACGATTTAGAACAGAAAACCAAGAACTGAACAAGCCAGAAATGTTTTTAATTAAATAATCCAAGGCACTGTTTATGCATACACATTTTACTTTGGTAAATCTTTGTTATCCAAATACAGAATGGCAGTTCAATACCACAAAAATTCCTTCGCAACACAAAACGTACAAAAACTGCGAGCATGCCTAAACGACGGACTTCATTCAACAAAATTTTCACCATTAAGACACATTTAAACCTGTGTGTTTTACACATTGGTCGTTGCTAGTCAAGCATTATTCAATTTCCAATTATCTTTCTTTTGCAAAAGTGGTCTGATGTGCCTCTACACAAAGAGAAAATCTCAGCTGCTCTTCCATTTGTAAAAGGAAAAATCAAAGGGTAAACGCTTCCACCTGATCAAAACCCACAGCGTACTACTAGCACTGCAGCACAATTATATTGGGCGGAAAAAAAGCTTCAGCCAGTTTTCTAAAAGCTATGAGTGTCTGTCCCACCACCTGCTGATCTACAGAGCTTAGCTTAATGTTAGCACCATTACTAACTAGTCAATAATCTCACGGCCATGAGTATGTGAGTGTATCAGGTAAGTGTAGTGCCGTTCCTGATCTTGATTGGTAACACGTGCAGATTTTTAGTGTTGATAGTAAACAAAGGGGGTTCGACTCTGGGAGTAGACAGAGCAGGTGGACGACTGGACACCCATCATTTAAGCAATAACTGCTGCTAGAGAGAGGAGGGGAACACAAAAAGCTGACATCTCTAACTGTCCCGGTAGGGGAATACAAAATATTAAACACTTGTACGACTCTTGTGCATATTTTGTAGGCTTGCATTGCAAAATGTAACTCTTTCCCTTAAAGCCATTTGTACCCGTGTCCTTGTACTATATATAGTAATGATTATCTTACAGCATAATGTGCTCTTTATCTCTTCAGGTTACAAACGATTACAGTTACAACTTAGAACATACACCTTGTTTACTACCATGTACCTAATTGTACCTACTAAAAAAACCAAACAAGTGCATAGGCTTTAAATGCGTACAGGGTCACATAAAGCACACTTTCCCACTGATAAGCAAACGTGCATAGACCTTCTAACATTTCTCATCTATGTGACAATGTCAAGTGTTTTCTCATTAAAGACAGATAACACTGGGCCGTGGTGCATTTAGTGCATTTACACCCCAGTCACTAAAAGGCACGAAGACCTGATCTAGATATGGTCTGCCATTTAAGGCCATTTAAGGGGTTTTGGTGTGTGAATCATGTATCATTTGGTAAAAGTTGCAAAATGTGTAAAGCATGGCTTTGCAGTACAGTACATTCAAAGATACAACATATCCCATCGGGGCAGCGTCCTGAAAAAGGGATAGTCAGATGTGCGCGTTGCATTTGAACAGCATCTGGTAGGACAGATGGATCTCGTCTTTGGATCAGTGTCATGTTCTCTACCCGCCTCTCTCCCTGAACGTATACAAAAGCAGCTGCCTAGCCCACATGCAAAGACTAGTGCATACACAACCCCTAAATAGCACCCAAGCTCCCTGCAAGCCATCAGCCGCACTACTGCTATTAATCTACCCAGCAGATTGTTACATACAAAAAAAAACAGAATTAAGTATAAAGTATGAAAAATAAAATCTCAACGTCAAAACTAGAAAAAGAAATCTCCCAGTTCTTGAGTGTGGATATTAATGTTGGTGAACTGGGCAGACATCACGGTTCTTCTTGGATCTACATGATGGAGCAGTTTTCCGGTTTGGGACCACCCTATGGAAAGAGGAAGGAGCATGTTTAATAGCTACAGTTAAAGTTGACAGCATAATGGCAAAGAAAAGGCAGAACAGATCCTTCAGTACATAAAGTCTGAATTAAGGACCAATAAGTTATTTACTTCTTGAATAAAATTCATCACAAAGTGTTAAATATACTCTCTGACAAAAAAACGTACCCAGATACATTTACATTTACAGCATTTAGCAGACGCCCTTATCCAGAGCGACCTACAACTGATACAGTCTTACAATATAAGCAATTGTGGGTTAAGGGCCTTGCTCAAGGACCCAACAGTGGCAGCTTGGCAGAGGTGGGATTTGAACCCTGGACCTTCTGGTCCATAGTCCAGTACCTTACCCGCTAGGCTACCACAGTCCCAGATAGAAATGATTGCTGCACAACTTGTCATGCAGATGTGTCTCAGGCGGATATGTAAATGATTACAGGTGTGGTCTGATTAGTCACCAGGTCCTGCCACAAGAAGGCATAAAAAGCTCTCAGAGGCTTTTGGGTAGTGTACCTCTTAGTGACAGATTGCTGTCTGCTAGACATGCCTCTATGATACACTCAAAGACATTTTGCCCAGTAAACAAACTTTGAGAGCGGGCACATCATTGGACTGAGAATGGTCATTTTGATAAATTGCCCACTGTTCTGAGGTCTGTTGTTAGGAGGTTTTCGGAGCAGTGGTTCTGTGAGGGCACCAACATAAGGCAAACTGGCTCTGGACAGCCCAGACAGACCACCAGTAGAGAGGATCGTTTGATTTGCCGACAAGCTCGAGCTGCTCCTAGTTTCATTGTCCACCATCCAGACACAGATGGCATCTTCACTACACACCCCTGTCTCTGCCCTTTTCCAAGTTTGTTCCAAATTTTGTTGTCAAGGCGCCCATTACGTGTCCTGCCATTGACAGCCAGCAACTATCACAATAGCCTGCAATCATGTTGTGAACAAGAAACCTGAACTGTTATGAACTGGAACCGTATCATCTTTAGCGACAAATCCAGGTTCTGTTTAGAATGACGATCAGGTTCGAGTATAGAGGCTGAGTGGTGATGCCTCAATCCTGTCTTTGCTGTGGAGTGACACACTGCCCCGGCTGCTGGTATGATGATCCGGGGAGCCATCTCATACAACAGTCGGTCACCCCTAGTAGTGATACGAGGGACACTAACAACTCAGCAGTAAATGCAGGACATCTTGCTGCCACGCGTTGCCTCCCATGGCAGGGCTTCCAACTGGAATTTTTCAGCAGGATGATGCTCACCCACACACAGCAAGGGTTTCCCAGGAATGTATCCACCAGGTTGCAATACTTTGCCAGATGTATTGCCAATTGAGCATTTATGGGACCAACTGGGACACCAGTTTCAGCAAACTGAGTGTGGAAAATCTACAGGCTGAGGTGTGGGCAAATGTGTGACAGAGGCATGTCTAGCAGTCAACAATCTCTCACCAAGAGGTACACTACCCAAAAGTAGCCTCTGAGAGTCTTTTTATAGAGCAGTGGGTGAAGAACATTTAATGTCCTCTAGTGGCAAGACCCAGTGTCTGATCAGGCATTTACAGATCTGCCTACAACGTAATCCATGCTGAGTTTGGCAGCAATCCGGCATTTCTATCTGGGTGCTTGGTTTTTTTTTTGTCAATGACTGTATATTTACTGGTAGCCTAGTGGTTAAGGTACTAGACTATGGACCAAAAGATCCAGGGTTCAAATCCCACCTCTGCCAAGCTGCCACTGTTGGGTCCTTCAGCAAGACCCTTAACCCACAATTGCTTGGATTGTAAGACTGTATCAATTGTAAGTCGCTCTGGATAAGGGCATCTGCTAAATGCTGTAAATGTAGTTCCTTGACTGGGCCAGCAGGAGTCACTGATGCAGCACTGTAGAAATGACCCTGACCTGCATTCCTTTCTTCAAACCACGCCAATCTCGTCTGCATATGTCGCCCTGCAGGCCTGCCAAAACTCAAACCCAGGTCCCTGCTGTGGTGGGCTAGCTTAATAGACTTCTGTGTCACCCGAGCCCCACGAATACCATTATAACTCCAAAATAAATAATATATGAATGACAGTTCATACTGTACCTGTCTGGGTTTATCGTTGCCCACGATGAAGTGGGAGTGGGAGTGAGAGTGGGACACGAGGGCCTCAGGCAGGCCACCTCCACTGCTGCTGCTTAAAGCACGAGTCACACTGGAAACTCCAGAGCTCGCCGTCACACAGCCGCCGGTGTTCTTGTCCGACGGCTGACCACACGAGCCGCAGATCACCGTACGGCTGCGCAGATTATACTCGCCGTCTCCGCAGGTACTGTGAGCAGTCTACAGCAAGATGGACAGAAATACATCAGAAAGCGCACTGAAAGACTTACAGGCTTCCAATGCTTGTAGACTATTTGTTCCCAACATACGTTGCTGGGTGAAAAGTTTTAAAACACCATTATTTTCCCAGATTTTTATGTATTTACTGATTTACATGTACAGTGTACTGATGTACCCCCCTGTGCAGCAATAACTGCAACTAAAATGTTTCCAAACCATGAGACTACCACCACCATGTTTCACAGATGGAATAAGGTTCTTATTTTAGAATGCAGTGTTTTCTATTCTCCAAACATAATCTTTTCTTTTAAACCAAAAAAAGTTCTATGTTGGTCTCATCAGTCCACAAAACCTTCTGGCTTGTCCACATGATCTTCAGCAACTGCAGACGAGCAGCAATGTTCTTTTTGGAGAGCAGTGGCTTTCTCCTTGCAACCCTGCCATGACACCATTGTTGTTCAGTGTTCTTCTGATGGTGGACTCATGAACATTAACATCAGCCAATGTGAGAGAGGCCTTCAGTTACTTAGAAGTTACCCTGGGGTCCTTTGTGACCTCGCCAACTATTACACGCCTTGCTCTTGGAGTGATATTTGTTGGTTGACCACTCCTGGGGAGGGTAACAATGGTCTTGAATTTCCTCCATTTGTTCACAATCTGTCTGACTGTGGATTGGTGGAGTCCAAACTCTTTAGAGATGGTTTTGTAAACTTTTACAGCCTGATCAACAGCATCAACAACTCCTCTTTGATAGATCCCTGTTCTTTAAATAAAACAGGGTGCCCACTCACACCTGATTGTCATCTCATTGATTGAAAACACCTGACTCTAATTTCACCTTCAAATTAACTGCTAATCCTAGAGGTTCACATACTTTTGACACTCACTAATATGTAATATTGGATCATTTCCCTCAATAAATAAATGACCAAGTATAATATTTTTTTCTCATTTGTTTAACTGGGTTCTCTTTATCTACTTGTAGGACTTGTGGGAAAATGTGATGTTGTAGATCATATTTATGCAGAAATACAGGAAATGCTAAAGGGTTCACAAATTTTCAAGCGACACTGTAGGTTATCATGGCAGAGTATGTTTAGTCCTCTATCTATCCATCCTTCTCAGATTACTCACCAGAAATGACTGGTACTTGCTTAAATGTCAATCAAACTGAAAACAGACTTTTGAACCGTAGTGTACATACTTACATACACTCACCTGACACTTTATTAGGTACACTTCCTTGTTTCTACAGTCATTGTCCATTTTATCACCATATAGAAAGCACTTTGTAGTTCTACAATTACAGACTGCAGTCCATCTGTTTCTCTACATGCTTTGTCAATGCCCTTTACTCTGTACCCTAGTGGTTGGGACCCCAACAGGATCAGCACAGATCAGGTCCTATTTGGGTGGTGGATCCTTCTCAGCACTGCAGTAACACTGATGTGGAGGTGTGTTAGTATGAGTGGATCAGACACAGCAGTGCTGCTGGAGTTAGAACACCTCAGTGACACTGCTGGACTGAAAATACCAAAAATGTCCAGCCACCATCATCCTGACCAAGGATTGGAGGATGACTAACGCAAACTGACTTTACATCTACAAGATGGAGCAATAATGTAGATGTGTCTAATAGAGTGCACAGTGAGAGAACACAGTGCATAAAAACTCCAGCAGCACTGCTGTGTCTGCTCCACTCGTACCAGCAAAAACACACACTAACACGGCAGAGAATGATCCACCACCCAAACAGGGCCTGATCTCTGGGGGTCCTGCGCATTAGAAAAAGGGAGTAAAGGGGACTAATAAAGTAGGTAGAGAAACAGATGGACTACAATCTGCAATTGTAGAACTACAAAGTGCATCCAGAGAGTAAGTGGAACTGATAAACTAAACAATGAGTTTACAAACAAGGAGATGTACCCAACACTGTGACTGGTGAGAGCACATGCCGAAATACACCAGATATCCGCAGGCTTCTCCACTAGTTTAGATCAGACCTTACACACTATTCAATTGAAACCCACAATGAGGAAAAGACGAAACCACGAAAGCACTACTTACCATTTCTTCATCTTCATCATCCTGAAATAGTGTGCGAGTGACTTTCCTCATTGCCATCTCCTACACAAAAAGAGAATTAAATTAGCTAAAAAGTTCCTGAAAAATCCCCTTGAGTCACTGGTCAGTTGGTACTTAAATATCAGTGGGAACTGGTTCACACTGTACCTCGCCACTGGAGTTGATCAGAGTGGTCTGGAACAGATCTCCACTGCCCCAGGAGTTCTGAGTCTTCCACACCAGGTCAGAGGGTGGGTTATGGGTTCCACCAGCTGCAGCAGCCCAGATCTACAAACACAGGTAGACCATGGATTACTGACACTGCTGCTGTTTCACTGGTTTAACAACATATTTACATTTTACATGTACATTTATAGCTTTTAGCAGACGCCCTTATCCAGAGCGACTTACAATTTGTTCAACCTTACAATCTAAGCAACTGTGGGTTAAAAGGCCTTGCTCAACAACCCAGTGACAGCCTTGCAGAGGTGGGTTTTGAACCCTGGACCTTTTGGTCCATAGTCCAGTACCTTAACCGATAGGCCACCACAGTCCCATGTAGTGAATCTACTAACTTTAACTATAATATGGTCTGAGGAGGTTTCATGAGGAGGTTCATGAGAATTCTGCCTTCATTCATCTTTCATCTGAGTAAACCCACCCATGGCTTGGCAACTCCATTCATAATGGTGAGCCATTTTGTTCTTGCACCTGTGCATTACTCAGACCACATCAGAGGGAAGGCACTCCCTCCCTTCTCCGGTTGACTGAGCATGATATGCCACCAAAACTTTCCTGCTGAGGACACGGGATCCTGCAATGACACTGTGTACTGGACTAAATAATGCCTATTAGCATAATTTAACGTTATTCTATTCAATACTTATTTTCACTATTGTCTTACATGCTTTAGTTTTTATTCTCTTATACTCTTCATATTATTTCATCGCCTCTAAAATATTAGTCTACATATTATACTATCAAAATATAACACACGCGCACACACAGTAAAAAAGGTTCAATTTATTAATAAGAGGTGGGGGCAGGGGTGAGCAGTGGCTTATATCCATTTTAAGGAAGAAGCTCTTAAAATCAAACATTCTGAAACCAACTTTTTAGACAGGGTAAGAAGGTGCTGTAGTCCCGAATCCTAGGGTTGGCCTGTATGACGGAATTCAAAAATGGTGATGGTAATTAAGAAATACTTGTGCTGGATTTACCTAAACTCCACTAGAGCAGGCAAGCTAAAGCAGTCTTCAGACAAGAATGCTGTTATTGACACATAATGGCCACTAGATGGCGCCAAATAGTTTGGTTACAGGATCAGCTTGCGTTCATCTTATGTATCGCCATATTATCCTCTTGCATATTTGTCTCTGGTATCATTTGCTTCTGTCTTCATAATAGTTGTGGTGAGGCTGTTCAGATTCGAATTAGATTATTTTGTGCTTCCATCTTTCAGCACAATGATCTGACTATTTATTTATTTGTTTGTGGAAACCATGTTTCAAAGGCATTGCCTACTATACGAACACACTGGAAACCCGACTTGCTTTGAGTGAGCAGTGCTGGAGGAGTAGGTTTACTTGTGAATTCGTCTATCTCTGTGTAATTATTGCATGATTTTATTTTGAACAAGGACATTTTATTTTACAAGGGGGTTGGGTGGAAAAGTAGGTAGAATGAAAACGAGACTATGTTTAAATATTACAATTAGGCTATTCCATGACTTGTTTCATCTCTTACAGGTAATATTTTACATAATTTATAGCTCTCAATGTCTCAGAAATGCTATTGTGAATACATTGATTAGAACAGCCCCGTATATACGTCTTCACATCGCCTTTAATCACCTGCAAATCACCCTGAAAGGATATTATAGGAGTAATGCACATCCCAAACCCCGTCCAAATAGCCCCTTGTTAGATTTGCGCATTGAATGGTTTGGTCGAAACCATAAGTCATAACTCATACAATGAATATTGTTATTCCTTGTACTAATCACAGGTCAAAACAGCACTGAACTCAGCTGAATTAAAAAAGACAAGAGTTGTTTGGAAGAGCTGGTTTGGAAGCCGAAAGAGTGGAGCCAGGATTCGCTTCACTACTTATGAACTTCTCCCGCTACCACACGAATACGGCCACACAAGCACACACACACAGACCTGTCAGAGACCTACGCCAACTTTGGCTGTTATATTACAAAGAATATAAAGACTTTAATGTAAGAAATTCGAATCTAAATTATCTAAAACATTCAGGGCTTGAGCCCCGGTATAACCTGATGACGCCCCTGCCTTGCTATTTTTTGGCTGCTTTGTGTGAAAAGTGGTCAGTGGGAGATGCTTGACATTCTGATTGTTTCCATTTTTGTAATAAAACACGCGAATACAGTCATTTGTACTCTGTAAAGAAGACCCACGAACTGTGTTAACTTCTGGAAAAGGGGTATATGTGACCTTTAAAGACTGGACACCTCGTCATACTACTAAAACATTAGACAACCTTGTTTTGAACCTTCAGCCCTGCTTCATAAATTGCGTACCCAGTACAAGTCATGTTTATTTATATGGCGCTTTTTACAATGGAGCATCGTCTCAAAGCAGCGTTACAATTTTAGATTATCCTCTAATATCTAGGGCCATTCCCAATGAGCGGGCCAATGGCGACAGTGGCAAGGAAAAACTCCCTAAACTAGATACAAAACTCACTCACCGTGACAGTCTGTCCAGCCTTGAGGACGAATTTAGGTGGGAACTTGTAGACGATAGGAGTCCCGGAGCCTACCTGCCTCTTCACCTGCCAGTGGCCCAAAGACTGGTCCTGAGAGAGGGAAAGCCACTTAATTATCAGTACAACTACTGCCAAACATGGCTGCTGTTACTAAGTCTGAAGCCTTTGGTTATGTCTGTGCTGTCTTTGTCCTCTTACCTGATCAGATTTGTTACTCAGGCGGACGTATTTACCAGTCAAATCCACCTCGTCCACAGTGACACGGCCGCTGGCTGAGGCCTGCTGGGAAACGCGGGTGCGAGTCACTGTCCCGCCCGTCATGCTGGATGCCTCGCTGTCTGTGTCATTGAGGCGTCGTTTCTTGGTGCTGCCCGACGCGGTGCGAGAGCTGCTGCTCTGGACCAAGTGGGCCTGACCGTGGTGAGTCCCTGAAGCTGAGGAGCGAGTGACTGATGACACACGGGTAGGAGGGGGACTGGGCGAGAGCCGCAGCCTGAGGAAGGGAACAAGGAAGAAGAGCGAGGTTAATAATATTTAACCCAGCCTATCGACATACCCTGATCTGTAAACCTGAACACTCCTATCAAAGTCATGACTCCTGTCTCACCTCTCCTCTTCTCCTTCCAGCAGTTTCCGGTAGGCACTTATCTCCATATCCAGGGCCAGCTTTATGTCCAGCAGCTCCTGGTATTCGTCCAGCTGCAACTGCATGCGTTGACGCATTTCTGCCATTTCCTTCTCCTTTTCATCCAGCCGACGGCGCATCATATCCCTCTCTCTGCTGAGAGACTCCTCCAGCTCACGCACTTTAGCCTCCCGCGCAGCCAGCTAGCACACAACAAATGCGTTCTCCCTTATAGGATCAGTTATATTCAAAGGCATCCAGTCAAACAAGACGGACTTGAAAGATTAAACAAGGACTAGTTTTTTTCTGAAAAATAACTTATTTAATGCCACCCATGTTAATGTTAGTGTTCATGTTAATACTTAGTCTTATAGATATTTATAAATATGAAACATTTCCTGTACAAGGAGGGAAATGGAGTGAAAAGGCTTTAAGATACTCTAAAGCTCACAAAGATCAGAATGAAGATCAGTGGAAAAGAGTAGTATAGAGTGATGAATCCAAGTTTGATATTTATGGGTCCATTCGTTGACAGTATGTGGTCATTATACCATTGCAAAACCAACACATCTGGTGGCCTAAGACTTTTGCACAGTACTGTATTAGCCACTCTCACTGGTAGCATGTTCCACAGACAAACAGTGGCAGCAGAACAATAGGACACTTCCACACGTTCCCACTTCCCCAACTTTCTGCCATGCCCTCCTACAACAGGGTTCTTAAAGACATGTTTCGCCAAATTAGATGAAGAACTTGCCATTTGAGATGAACTGCAATGCCAGTAGTGAGCTATGGCTTACTGGCCAACATCAGTGTCTGGCCTCACAGCCATGTTCAAAAATCTAGTGGAAAGCCTAGCCAGATGTGTGAAGGTTGCTGTAGCAGCAATGGTGAGTCCACACTAATATCAATCCTTTTTTAAAGTCTGGGTGTCCACAAACTTTTGGCTTTAAAGTGTAAGATCTGAGTGCTCTGCACTTAATATTACTCGACTGGTATTTGAGGAGTCCTGTGTGTTTTACCATCCAGTTGGTGGGGCTGTTGAGCTACTGTGAGTACATTTGGAAGTGTCCCTTGTGTTAATAAGGTGGAAAAGATGAAACATCTTTGCAGACAAGCTCCAGCTCAGTCTTGCACCCAGCGACTGAGACCACACTAATTATATGAGGGAAATCCCACTGAGTCAGTCAGACACGCAGTTATTTTGGATACGGACTTTAGGTAAAGACCCGACCTATGTCATTACTGAAGACATACCTGACACGCTGTGCAAACAGTCGTCTACAATAAATGACAAGGGCAAGGGCGGCTGAAATTACTATACATGTAGTAACAGCTTCAAAGAGTTTATATAATCAGATAAAAAGTGAACCTAATCCAGTTATAAAACTGCAACACAATGAAGAAGGCACCATGCAAGTATATGGCAGGCATGCTGCATGAATTATCCCTGTAGGTGACCATAAAACCACGGGCCAATAAACAGCCTCTTAATAATTAAATAGGAATATGGAATGACACATTTCATACAGATTGCTTCATTGGAATAGCATGTGAAGATCTTTTGTTTTATTTCCCTTTCTCTTTTTTCCATATAGTTTTTATTTCTAGCCTAAAGCTGTTAATGCTGACCTGCTTCTGGAGCTGCGACAGCTGACTAGACATGGTCTCCATCCTCATCCGTGTCTGCTGCAGCTCCTCATGAGCAGCTCCAACCAGGTGGCTGTTCCTGTCTGCAGACTGACGTGCATTTTCCAGCTAAAGAAAGAAAGCAACAGTTAATCGGGTCCACACACTTGCAGTATTTAGCGGTGCAGCTACAATAGATGGTGAATTAGTAAAACAAACTTGGCTCGCATCATTGCATTTTCATTCAGTATGTTTTGTTCTTTTGTCTTGATATAAGAAATAAGCTGCGCCCGGCTACGGAACAAGGAATAAAAGCATTATAAAAGTGCAAGTTTACATAAAAGGCGCTGTGGTGTTTTTTTTAAGTTGTATGAATTTTGTATAACCAGATAAGACACTGATTGATGATTAAGAAGAGCATCTGAAGAGAAAATCAAGGGACTATCGAAATGAATTCAGGCTCAATTCCGAATAAGTTTTTAAGAAGAGATCTAACTAATGGCAAATTATGGTACGAGAAAAATCCTTGGCCAGCAACTTCATGTGAAACATCATGTGCTGATGTCAAACATAATATCCCTGCATTTTTTCTAGCCAGGTGACACTGAAGAGGTAATTGTGAGTAGAGCCATAAGGTCTAGGGTTTACGGGAAAAGTGTATATTCTATTTTTTTCCTAAGAAGTTGGACAAGGCCAACTGGAAAATTGAGTCCTGAATATAATAAATGGAAAGTGTATACCGGGTTGGAAAATATGCCTGTGATTGGTAGCCAAAAATCTAGTGATTTATGAAGAACCCCTTCTGTAAGTGCAGGGTATAACAGAGGAGACCTACACAGTTCCTCAGATGCCACCTCAGATAGTTGGCCTGGCTATTATTTGAGCTTAGCTGCTATTCCAAGAGTGGATTTCTTTGTAATTATTGTTTATTTTACAATACAGTTGGTTTATTTCCATTATGGTGTACAGAATTTCCATGACAACGGCTCAGATGCTCCACACTGCAGTTCTGAGAGCATCCAACCTTCTGAACAGACTGACTTTAACTCGTTTTTCTGTAGCTCTCTGAAAACTTGCCATAGTTAGGGAGTGAGAATACTGTGCTTTAATGGCTCGGCCTTTGAGTCAACTACAGTAGTTAAGGTACTAGACTAGGAACCAGAAGATCCAGGGTTCAACTCCCTACTGCTACTACTGAGTCCTTGAGCAAGGCCCTTATCCCACAAGTGCTTGGATTATAAGATTGTATCGGTTGTAAATACAAAGTACGTAAATGTAATGCCCAAACATGGCTTGGCTATGTAATGAACCCATACTGACACTGATGGTAGGGGTGTGTGATATTGACAAAAAAACTGATATCTCAATATTTTCTGGGATTTTATTCATATTTATAATTAGACGATATTTTGGCAGTGTACATCTTAGATCTAAAGTATTCAAAAGTTGTTTGAACCCATCTCTCGCTCTCTTGGCACCATATCTTTTGTGATGTAATTGGTGACAGCATTTATGCCTTGCCATCTGTTGCTTGAAAAAAAGGGGAACCATAGCCTATATCTAGGGGAGTGCTGAGGCTACCTTGGAATTGTAGGTCTTCTCAATCTCATCCTTGTAGATGCGAAGCTGTTCCTCATGCTGGCTACGGAGCTCAGTCAGAGCCTCGGCTAGCTTGCTCTCAAACTCCTGCTGCCGTCCGCTGTCGATCTCCACCACACGCGACTCGTACCTGCGCTTTGACTCGCGCAGCTCCTGTACCAACAACACAGAGCCCATATTGATGGCCATATTAATGCATATTTAAAAAGGAATTAAGGCAATACTGAACAACACACCAAGCTAATTCAATGTTCTGTGCACTACTAGGGTAGAACAGTCGTGCAGATCCGTCCTACTTTACACTCCACTCATAAGAGTGCCAAGTACAGGCAGAAGGGATTCATTTGTTTTTAAATAGTACTGCTTGTAGAACAATGACTACACAACACTGACCTCAGCATAGATGTTCTTCTGGAATTCCAGCTCCTCCTTCAGAGTCTGAATGCGGTTTTCGGCATCCACCCTCCTCAGCATCTCATCCTGCAGCTGCTTCTTAGCATCATTCAGACTGCCTTCCAGCTACACAGTGAGAATGAGTTAGTACAGTACTTAACTTTTCTCCAAAAGGAGCACAATAATTGCTAGTTTCTTATGACAGCATACAAGACCTAATACAATTTCTATTTAACAACTTAAATGTTATCACGGAAACTCTTTTTTTCACTTTCTACTTGGGTGTAAATTTGCAACATTGTTTAAATGTTTTAATCTCTGGCAGCACACTGAAAGCTTGACATGTTTTGACTGCCTTGGTTTCACCTTCATTTTTTATTTTGTTAAAGCTTGGTCTACCTCCAAGAAAATCCCAACGAGTATTCAACTTGCCCCAGGCAACAACTGATCGGTTAAGAGTAAATTGTGACCATTTTTTTATTATTATTATGCCCTCTGAAAAGTAGTCCAGTTAAAATGATTTTGCAAGTGAACACTGATGGGCAAATGACAGTAAGCCTGGTCCTTCAAAGACTACTTCAGTTTCCAAAATAAAATCTCGCCAACAGCCAGCTAAAACCCTAAAGCATGTGTGTTTGATTTCGCAGCTATTCGTTAAACACTGGAAAAACACCAACACATGCTAAAGCAACAAAGAACAGAGGCAAACCAGCTTGGTAAACAAGACGGTAAAATAATGGCTGGCTGGAGGAGAGCAGGTTATTACCAGCAAAGCTTAAATAAAACTGTTGTAGCAGCAGTGTGCCTCTGCAATGCTGTGATCCCGCAATGCTGTGTACATGTATGGGTAGTTGATACAGCATATAATACGACTCAAATCATTCATTCATTGTCTTATCCGTGTAATCCTGGTCAGGGTCGCGGGAAAGCCGGTGTTTAGCCGGCAGCACAGGGTGCAAGGCAGGAACGACCCTCAGCAGGGTGCCGATCCAACATAGGGCACATTCATACACACTGTCACACACTTCAGAAACACCAATTAACCTAACAAGTCTTTGAAATGTAGGAGGAAACTGGAGCACCTGGAGTAAATCCACACAGACACGAGGAGAACATGCAAACTCCACACAGGCCTAGTCCGCAATCAAGGGACACAAAATAAAAATTTTAAGATAAAGGGCTAATTTCTGTGGGATACTTTGTGCAGCTACAAACCATCATGAAGCCAGCTATTATTTTGGTAACTATCCAGCCAAGTAGCATGATTCTTCTTAATAACACATGATGGTGTATGATGTATAATGAAAACGTATGACATAAGCACCACAAAACTCCCTGGAAATTGTTGCTGACTGCGCCAACTATGAATCATTATTACAAGGTTTGTATGGTGACAAACAGCACACTTATTTCTTTACCTATAGATTAAACTGTGCTATTGCTTCTGTTTTAACTAAGAAATTCTCTGTACCACAGCTTGAACCAGATGTGTGAAGTGGAGTTTAATTTTCTACCCATAGCCCTGCCTACAAATATCCACTCTCACAAAACTTCATCACACTTTCCCGTTGAGGACATGAGAAGCTAGAATCACTGTTTACTGGACTAAATAATGCCGATATGCATATTCTTTACATTATTTATTCAATATTTTATTTATATACACACTGTCTTATATGGTATAGATTTTATTGCACTCTTTATAATATTATATTAAAGTTATCATAGTCCATATATATATTTTATTTATTATATTTTCTTTAAATATGTTCTCTTTTTCATTTTTATATTTAGCTTTTGTTTATTTAGACTATTACTTATTAATTAAGTAACTTAGTTTAATTTACATATCCGCTGCCTGTCCAAAAAAAAGGTCACCACATGGATTTAACTAAGCAAATAGTTAAATATTTTTAAAAAAAGAGCCTCCCATTGGATAATTACTGCATTGGTGATCACGTTTCAGCTGGCAACAAGTTCTTTAACCCTAACTGATGCAGTGAGTAACTTCTCATTTGTTAAACAACCATGTCGAAAAGCACATCCTGTGGTCATGGAAAATATGTTCATCTGTTTCAGGAGGGCCAAAGAGTAGTTCAGGGAGCATGAGACATCATTTTCACACATGGACTTGGCCACCACAGTCCAGACCTGAACCCCATTGAGAATCTTCGGGATGTGCTGGAGAAGACTTTGTGCAATAGTCCAAATCTCCCATCATCAATACAAGATCTTGGGGGGAAAAAAATGCAACTTTGGACAGAAATAAATGTGACATTGCAGAAGCTTTTGGAAACCATTCCATCATCTAGGCTGCACAAGGAAGTGGAGTCCCTTTCTGTGGTTCCGTCCTTATAACATTAAAGACGTTTTTCCTTGTCACTCTAGCCCCAGGCTTGCTTTGAAACCATGTTCCTTTGTAACAAGCACTACAGAAATAAATTGGACTGTCGGAACTTGGGTATAATACAAATGCTATATCATGTGGACCAAAAAGAAAGTATTCCTACCTTAGCCAGCTGGGCCTTCAAGTCCCTGACTTCAGCCTCCAGAGATCTCTTTTCTCCCAATGCAGTGGTAAGGGAAGCATCCTTGGAGTTTAGAAGAGCCTCCAAATCCTTCAGCCGTGCTAGAGCCGACTCCAGATCAGCCTCTTTCTTAGTATTCCTAAACAAGACAAATGGATAAGAATATTGCCGAAGTATTAACTTAGCAATTACACAACAGGTACAGGAAATGGTGATACTGTCTCAAAAGCACATACCTGCTCCAAAACAACAGCCTAACAGGTTTTAACCAAACCAACAAACGTTATCTCTGAAACTCTTTACTTCACTTTCTATTTGGGTGTAAATTTGTAACATTGTTTAAATGTTTTAATCTCTGTAATTGGCGGCACACTGAAAGCTTGGCATGTTTTGATTGCCTTGGTTTCGTCTTCATTTTTTATTTTGTTAAAACTTGATCCGTATCTACTTCCAAGAAAATCCCAACGAGTATTCAACTTGTACAAGGGAACTGGCCCATACAGTATAAATGGTGCCAATAAATTGTTTTCTTACGACTATGCCCCCTGAAGTCTGACGATTAACTGACGGTAAGCCTGGCACTACTTCAGTTTCCAAAATAAAATCTCCAACATCCAGCTAAAACCCTACAACATGCGTGTTTGATTTCGCAGCTACTCATTAAACACTGGAAAAACACCAACACATGCTAATGCAACAAAGAACGGAGGCAAACCAGCTTGGTAAACAAGCCGGTAAAATAATGGGTGACTGGAGGAGGGCAGGTTATTACCAGCATGGGGCTGAATTATGGAGAGAACCAGAGCCATTGGAAAACAGTACAGCCCTCAAGAGGATCAAACCCTACTGTCTAATGATAACCAGCTGAACGGAGATGGCTTCCAGAATACTGGTCTTCTTCATCCTCGTCTCTCTCATACAATGAAACACAAATGTTTTGTGTGGAAATGGAAATGAAAGGCATATAAGAAACTTGTTGAGAGCATAGAAACATGCACCAATACTAAAAGAGCATTTTATTGTTTTTGATGGTGCAGTTTATCCACCTTGATGCCATAGAGCAGTAAAATTGGTAGACAGCGGCAGTATACAGGTAAAGGCTTAACCTCATCTTTAGGCACACATTCAGGCTCAACATTGTTCAACTCCAAAAACACACAACGTCGGCACAGAACTCAAAGTAAACAATATTTTTGAAATGTGTCTTGGCATTTTACTGTGCCAACTAAGAAGAAAACAGCTCGGAGGCTTTCTTTTACAGTTAAGCAGTCAGCCAACACCTTCCCTGTTACAATGAATCTCCTCGGGCCAGCCATTCTACACCTAAAGAGGCCCACTGGGATTCCATGTGGATGGAAAGATTATTTTCAGCAAGCTTGGCAAAAATGGCACAAGAATAGATCAAATACAAGTGTGGACATGTGCTTTTCTGGTGTCACTGCATTGGGAGCATGCAAAGCTGTCTGAAGGCTTCCACTAGTGGTCTACAAAATGTAGCCAGATGTAGTGGAGGAAAATGTGATCAAACCTGACTCACCAGACCACAATGTTCAAGACTACTTACGTTCTTATTACATCCTGCTGCACCTTCTTAAAACAATGACTATAACTCAAGCAGTTTGAGTTCAGTGGGTTTCTGTGCAGTTTTACTATCAACCATCTTGTTGTCTATTCATTCCAACATTCAACTAATTTGTTATATGCTGTCAGTTTTTGAGACTACTATTTTAATGTTACCATATTTTTGCGGTGCGATACCAAGCTGCGGTATGTTTCGTATTTGTTTCACTTTTTTTTTTCCAAGAAAGCTGAACTTTCAACTAAACTGTTCCTTGTATTTAAGAAATGCAATCCAATAACCATGAACTTCACAAGAAACCACCAGCAACAAATGCTACTAGGGCTGTGTGGATAAATATTTTTAACAATACAAATTGCACTGTTGTTGTTTGACTCTGTGAGGAGGCACTTATCTTACCTATCTTACCTTACACTGCACTATCCTATTGTAAATGTAGCTCTTTCTGGAACAGCAAATTCTGTCACACAAGAGTTCAATGTAATGTGTTTGATGCATTTTTATGTCATGTAATTTAATTGTTAATTATTTAATGTTAATTATGTTATTAATTATTTAATTTAATTATTAAATTAACTGTTCAATGCAATTTCATGTATGACAAATATTCATGCATGCACATGCTTTCCTAAAGGACCTAACAAAATGAATACTATGCATTTAAAGTCATCATTTGTGCTAATTAATATCGTTAGTAAATGCATTCTGTTAAACCTCATGTAGTCCAATCGTATGGCCATGTAGTGCTTTTTTAATTCAACAGAGCGCATAGAGCACTGAAAATCACAAACTACTAATATGGGAGCCTAGTGGTTAAGGTACTGGACTATGGACCAGAAGGTCCAGGGTTCAATCCCACCTCTGCCAAACTGCCACGGTTGGGTCCTTAACTAACAATTGATTGTATCAATTGTTAGTTGCTCTGGATAAGGGCGTCTGCTAAATGCTGTAAATGTAATATGAGAAAAGTTCTGATACAAACAAGAGCAGTGTGCAGTTACAGTTCTGTATTAAATTAATGCTCATGTCATAACTTGCAGAAACCTTTCCTGCATCAAATTTGGCCAAACACTTTCTTCATCATATCACCACCCAAATTTTGAAGCATACTATGCTATGCTAGTACAGTATACTAGTTGGGTCTGAATTATTTCAGGAATATGATCTTAGGAAACAACTTTATGTGGATTTTTCAGCTCCAGAGAAGCGGGTTCTAACTACCCTGCCAATGTGGAAATTCCACTCTATGAATTCCACAATAAGCGTTTTGCACTCCTGTTGAATTCCAAGTGGGAGTTCTATAGTCCAAGTTGTGGCTCCATTTGATTTTATAGTTAAATTAAGGCAAACAGAAATGAACATTTGGAAGGGACAGATGCAAAGAATGGCAAGCTGAGGGTACGACAACAGATTGGTCTGGACAGACCAGAATCACAAGCAAAACAATCATCAAACAGCAGAGTTTTTAAAGAGTGATTAAGCGCCACAGTGGCAAAAAGAAAACATTTTAAGGTACAATGAAAGCAAACAAAGACAGAGCTCAAGAAAAAAAATAAAAGTCTCTGGCTGAGTCAGACTGTGAGAGGATGTGAGAGAGCGCGAAAGAGATGGGAGTGGACATGGATGTGTGCCCTGGCATTGTTATCTTTAGTTACTTCTAGAAAGAGCATTCCAGGTTCCAAGGTTTCCTGTTTGGTGATCACCATGACATCCCTGGCGTACCACTGGAAGTGAAAATCCTGACTTATGTTTGTTTTTTTCTTAAACAAGACTGAAAAGGACTTCCCCAGTGTCTACTGCTCATGAACAACACAAAGACTGGTAGCAAACTAAATCACTAGTCATCATGTGCTGTTAGATAGTGCAAATGAATACAAGATTATGTCTATAATAATTATGTTAAGACAACTACTAATACAGTTACTGTATTTGTAAGTGATACTTACAGTTACTAATAAATTAACTACAATGTGACACATCAAAATAGTTCATTTTTAAATAGTCCATACAGATTTCTGTGCTATATTAGTACAATAAATCAATAATGAAGCACCAATAGATGCCAATGGAGTATTGGGATTGGACGTAGATATTAGGAGATGATCTAAACTTGTAAAGTTGCTTTGAGACAATGCTAAAAAGCGCTATATAAATAGATCTGACCTGACTTGAGTAGCAATCCAGATAAATGCAAAACTCTCAATGGAACACAAGGAGCAGCAGAAGATACAGGAATTACTAGGTGCTGCTTACCAGGCAAACTTTCTTTTATAATATAGAAATTATAATTTGTGAGATATGTGGTTCAAAAGGAGATCCATTTGGTTTTGCTTTGCGTCTGTGGTATGTAAGTACATGTAGTCCCTGAATCCTTCCTAATTTGAATTTATATTTAACTCATGTAATGTATTGAAAGTGAAAAACAAAATGATTATTGTTGTGACCACGGCTTTTCCTCACTACATTTCCCAGCACTCATCACTCCCGCCATGCAACTCCCTACATCACATTTACATTTACAGCATTTAGCAGACGCCCTTATCCAGAGCGACTTACAATTGGTACAGTCTTACAATCCAAGCAATTGTGGGTTAAGGGCCTTGCTCAAGGACCCAACAGTGGCAGCTTGGCAGAGGTGGGATTTGAACCCTGGACCTTCTGGTCCAGAGTCCAGTACCTTAACCGCTAGGCTACCACAGTCCCGAACTGCAGAGTTATCATAATGTGTATCGCTTGCCCGGTTTATGCTCAATGTGTATTTATGTGTATTATTGGATTCCCACTGTAAAGTCATAAATCAGATCATCGCCAAACAGTCTGTGGATTTAAACCTCAACGGTTTCTTAGATTCATCTCACCTCACACCAATCCCCCCTCCTTCTGCTGAACATCACTGAACGCTAGCTGATCAGGGCTTTCTGCAGTTTTGAACTCAAATGGAATTATTTTGTTATTTTTAAATGACGACTCATCAAGATTCACGACAAGTATGCTGATCAGCGATAACATTAAACCACCTGCATAATTTTGTGTAGCTCTCCCTTGTGCTGCCAAAGCTCTGACCTGTCAAAGAATGAATTCTTCAAGACCTCTAAAACCATCCTGTGGTATCTTTCCCAAGACAGTTCCTAGAAATCGCAAGTTGGGAACCTGTGATTGCGATTACCTGTCAGTGGGCTTTATGTTATGGCTGATCTGTGTACATGGGACTTATAGTAGACATCAGTACATGTCTGTATTCATCCCTATTTTTTAAATAATATCATTGTGAATTTGGTGTTTTTTAGCACATTTGTCTACTACATCGATCGCTAAGAATATAATTACGAAAATTGAGATACATATACTTGTATATAAATTTCACTAGTTTACCTCTTCTACTAAATGCAAGCTAGTTTACTGGCAATTAGCTAGCTGGCCTGTTACTCGATTTCCACTCTCACCAATTAAAGTTTTCCTGTAACTTAAATGTAAAAGGTTAAAGAAAATGACTGGAGGTTTACTGAAGTTACTGAATAAATACAGTGTGTCAACTCAAATGGTACAAAGAATGAATGTTAGCATGTTACAGGCAGCTGTAGATTACTGTTAGCTAGCTAAATCACTCAGCACCGCTGAAAATGTCCACCTTTTAGAGCTAGAAAATTACAGACATGCCGTTTGGTGTCCTGTTATCACTGTTAATCATTGTAGTAATAAACGTTTTATTGTGAAATACTGACCAGCTATTATAGCAAGATGGTTTATTTGGCAGATTTGTAGAATTTTGTTCTTATGACTAGGGCACAACTTGAATTTATTTCCAGTTAACTAAGATCTAAAGCTAAAAGACATGATAAAATGAGCCATCGCTTTGGGCACTGGTAAAAGGATAGGCATATTACCATTGCTTTAAACAGCCACTTGCGCTCAAGTAAAATGCAAAATCTCACTGGATCTGTTATAGTATCACTCCTATGAAAAACATTTATTTCATATGTAAATCACCTAGTGACTTACCGTATTTTCCGGACCATAAAGCGCACCGGATTATAAGACGCATGAAATGAAACAAAACTCTTAAGTTCCGTCGGAAGCTCAGTTTGGTCTTTACCTGGCGCAGGGCGTCTTCTTGCTTCCTCCACTTCCGTATCATTGATTCGTTAATATTGAATTCTCTCGCAGCTGCTCTATGTCCATGTTGTACTGCGTGACCGATAGCGTTGTGTTTGAAATCCGCTTCGAAGATAAATGAATGAATGCACGTACCCTAATGCAGAAGCACATACCGTATTACTCCGCTATGCTGCGCACTACGTTTGCCTTAAGCTTCGTAACCTACCAAAGACCGTGCTAAAACATTTTGACAGATTTGTGAGCGCCGTGTACCATCTACAATCGGTTGTAGGTCAGAAGGCTCAACCAGAATTAATTCATACATTAGATGCACCGCATTTAAAGGCGCACTGCCGATTTTTGAGAAAATTAAACGATTTTAAATGCGCCTTATGGTCCGAAAAATACGGTAATTACATGTTGATGGCTAACTATGTCCTGACTTTATCTTTATTAATCAACACTAAGGCATGCACACAAGCATTCAGTACATGCTCCAAACACTCACTAGTACTAACACACAGCAGCACCTGTAGATGCTTGAAAAGCCCTGCTCATGTCGACATTCTCTGCATTCTGGTCATACATTCTCGCTCAACGAGCACTTCATACAGATGTTGCACTTCTGCCTTTGTGATCGTCAGCACTAAGTAACAGACATTTACAGGGTGGATCCATGTGTGAGTCACTCTACAAACAGCGCTGTTAATTATGTCTGAATGTCTAAACACTTTCCTTCTATCCCCAAAATGCCACAGTCATAAATTCAAACAAAAGGTAATACATGGTCTTTGAAAACATGTTTCTCAACACGATGCTCAGAGTAAAGTATTTAAAACAAAACTAAGCTTTGCAGAGACATGCATGCTTTTATATTTCGCAACATATCAGCATCTAACTATCATCTTTATAAGACACGCGTTACCACAGAAAAACATATATAGGGCATTGTTAACTTCTAAGTAACCTAGACCCAAAAACTATTATTCACTGGAAAACTGCAAATGGAAGATACATTGTATGGATATCATTTTCAAGTATCTACAGTTGCCTCAAGAACTTCTCTCACATAGCAGTGGTAGGCCTGAAATGTGTCCAAGGTTTTCTGATCAAGGATTCCGCCGCTTGAAGGACCATGAAAGTCATTACTGTATCAAACCATCCCGCGAAGTAATTGATTAGATTAGTTGGTACACGGTGTGTATAAAGCTTCAGGGGTGTAGTTCTGTGGGTGTGTATTTTTTGCAGCACTCACCAAATAACAGTGGATATTTCTGTCTCTTGTACTGATTCATCACATGATAGATGGCAATCCTAATTTCCCTAAGCAAAGCAAAGCCAGACAGTGTTTGGATAATTTGACTGGTCAGACTAACATTATGGAAGAACTCCAATGGGCATGTTAACATGTTTTGTTCTATTTCATCGTCAAACAACTGGCATCATTAACAAAATGGTTCATATACACAAATTTATAAAGTGTACCAATGGTAAAAATCGAATAGCAATATCCTAGCCAGCATGGCACTCCGGTTGTAGTGCGTTCCTGGTGACTCACTCTCTCCTCCTCTCCAATTACGGCAAATCCATATCATATGGAGCCCAGTCCTTTTCATGATTTCAAGATAAATCGTTGGCTTTCTACATAAAACATATAGTTTCTAACTGCTTTTTCCAAAATCAGACAAGCACATTTTACCATAGCTTAGCTCCTTTCAACAAAGCCTTGTTCTCTGTACAGCTGCCTCTTGTTTGAAATGGGCTGGAGGCTGTGTGTGCCTATTCCACTCAAAGAAAAAAACCAAACTATGCATGGTTCGAAACTTGAGAAGAGCAGGCTTCTCATGCAATTCCAACACACAAGTTCAAATGTTTGTTTACAGGGCCACTGTGTAAGTGCTAATACTTAATACTGATCGCCTGAGGTGGAACCTTCATCAATTAGACATGGTTCATTTTTAGACATAAGACTTCAGTAGTGCGTCTCAGTGATGGTTAAGATTATGTAAAAGTTTGCTCTCAGAATAAAGTCAAAACTACCAGTGTTTTGCATAGAAATAAATATACTAATTTCAGCTCTCAATATTTGCTATATCCTCCATTAAGCTTGGAAGTAGAAAAGATTTTGTTACTATCAAAAAGTGAATGGAACTTATATAACTGACCGGATGAGTCATTCCACAGTTCCTCCAACTTCAACCACAACTAAATGGGAACCACTCTTTAAGCGCATGTATAAAAGAACAAGTACAAGTGAACGAGTGTGTGTGTGCATGCTTTCCCAAAATCGTTTTTTTCTGATTTATACTGACTGACTCATAACTCCTTGGCAAGCTTTGCTTTGAAAACCCTAAATGCCATGGAAACTCTGATCCATTCTAATCCCAAAACACACATGCATATACTCACACATCTAAAGGCCACACAAACTTTCCAGCAGAGCACTGGAAGTTAGACCAATCCTATGGATGGCTAAAATCTGTCATTATCCAATTCCTAAGGACCAAACTGTCTTTCCATCCCTTGCAACGAATTTACTTTCACCATATGGTTTCCGTTATGGTTTTATGCGTGAGCGTGACTTTTGCTTTACCAACTTGGGCCAAGACCTTTAATTTAATCAATAATTAGAGTTCAGCAAAAACAAAAGAAATAGCTATTGCATAGAAACATGAAACAGTTTTTGTGTAATGTCCAATAAGGAACACACACATACCTCCTTTATATATAAACCTCCAAGCGAGTTTGAACAGACCAGAGACCTTGTGCAAATGAGGTTGTGGTGCCATGGTGAAAGTGCCCAAGGGTGCAACAACATATCCAAAAATGAAGTTAAAAAAACTGTGAAAGAAGAACCTGGTCCTTTAATCATTATGCTCTCCTAGCCTCTAGCCTGTACTCAACACAGAATACAGAAGACCCAAGTTGCTATTGAGTTGTAGCCGTTTGAAAACATTAAGGGAAGAGAGTGGGTTATAGTCGTCTTCTGTCCCTTTCAGGCCTGAACTAAACACCATACAGACACAATTGAAGCTGCATTCTTAGTAAAGGAAAAAACCCATCCTTTATCTTTCATTAGAATGCTCTATAAATAAATGGGTGTTTTAACAACAACTGAGTAGAAAAAAACATGTTTAGCCCAAAAACTGGAATAGGTACCAGATTACAATGCAATTAATCTTACAGTGCTTAGTGTGGTGCATAAATATACATAGTCTAACCAACAAGAAGACAAATAAGACCATCATTTAAATACGCAACTAACTCCCCAGGAAACAATATCAACAGGAAAGTGCCAAGTGATAAGCATTATTCCACATGTCTGCACTGATATGTCAACTGTAGAAAAATGGGAGAGAGTTTATTTCATCTAGGCACCCTTCAAGCTCATACGTACTAAACAATAAGCCACAAACCCACCACAGAAATCCAAACTCGGATCATTTTAGCAAAGAAAAGAGAAGTGGTGATGATTTTGCACACTGAGCCACTCAACATGATACATATACAGTAGTTAAACAAGTTACCAAAAGTTACTTCACCCAAACCAAAGAGAACAAAATAAAGCATATAGATAACGGGTAACGGCTCTGCAACTGACACCACATGGAGGTCCTATCATTATGGTGGATTTGGTATAACCCCAGGCTATTGTCACACCCCTCAGGTGTGTGAACACATTTTAAACTCAAAACCCATAAACAACAAAGAAACACCTCTTATAAAAGTCAGCATTTCTAGATAAGGGTAACATTTGAATCGTACCCGTGTCAGCACTTCAGAGCGCAAACGCCCTGCGATCCATCTGCTTCTCTCAAAAGCATCACAAATGACATGCTATAACCTTCCGTTGAACATTCTGACTGCATGAGTATAATGAACTTTCATTTTAATCTTCTCAAAGTCGGCACAGTTACAATGCCAATGCAAAAGTAAAAACACAGACCACTGTAGCTTTGTTACAAAGAAGGTTATGAGTCATGACTCTTATCGTATCTATGACTTTGTTCAAAAACAAACAAACCAATTAAGCGGTTCTGCTTTTTTAACTGAAGAGTATTGCAGTACCTTTGCACGCCTTAAAAATCACCGATCACTTTAGGTACATTAGGTACACCTACTTGTTTCTACGCTCAGTACCACTCACTTTGTAGTCTATCTGTTTCTCTACATACTTTGTTAGTCCCCTTTACTCTGTTCTCTAATGGTCAGGACCCCCACAGGACCAGCACAGATCAGATAATATTTGGGTGGGTAATCATTATCAGCACTGCAGTGACACCGATGTGGTGATGGTGTGTTAGTGTGCGTTGTGCTAGTATGAGTAGAGCAGACAGCAGTGCTGCTGGAGTTTTTGAACACTTCAGTGCCACTGTTGGACTGAAAATAGTCCACCAACCAAAGATGTCCAGCTGCCAGCATCCTGTAGGCAGTGTTCTGTGAGAACTGATGAATGATTAGAAGATGACTAACACAAACTATACAACCACAGATGAGCTACTGCCTCTGACTTTACATTTACAAGTTTAAGCAATAAGGTAGATGTGTCTAATAGAGTGTCGTGACACATCAGTATCACTGCAGTGCTGAGAAGTACCTGATCTGTGGTGGTCCTGTAGAACTACAGAACTACAACGTGCATCTATATGGTAGGAGCAGGTGAAATGGACAATGAGTGTAGAAACAAGGAGGTGTACCTAATAAGTGATCGTTGAGTGAATATCACTTACACATGCATTGCAAATAATCAGCCTGGGTTAGAACCATAAGACATAAGCTCATCACAGCTAAATAACCGACTGTAATTTATACTTAATTGCATTTATAATTAATGCTAATTAATTCCATCAATATGGAAAATAGGTTAGAAGTGAACAATACAAGAATGTTCCATTAAAAGATGCACTTCCTCCACTCTGTGGAAGCTCTTATGGATTTAGACTGTATTAAAAAAGAATAATTTGTCAGCGCTGCTTTGCATATGGTCCCACATCACAAAAGCAACAACAAACCTGTATTAAGAACGCTAATTCAGAGAAAGAGGTCCTGGGGTTATTTCCAAAGTGTTTGCCAGTGTAACATATGCAGAACGTTCCACAGAAACAAGAACTTCCACTGGAAACGTTTTCATTCCTAATAACGTTAAATATTTAATCAGTGTTTTATTCATACGCCACTATTTCTGATCCTTGATTCCGCTAAATTAACTCTATACTGAAAATTAGTCTGGGTACATTTTTCCCCAAACACAGCAAAACCTAATGCATCAGTGTGATACTTAAGTTGCCTGACCAAACCCACTAATCCTCGACTACTAATATTTTGTTGGACTGCATTTATCTTTGGTTACTCCACGCATTTGCTGTGGCATCATTTCAACAAACTTGCGTATCGTCACATAACTCCCTTCCATCCAACGTTGCCTTCGTTTTTGGCCAAGCTCTTCTACTGACTACAGGAGAGTTGAACTAGTTCATAAAGTCTTCTCTAGCACATTCCAAAGACTTGTAATGGGGTTAAGGTCAGAACTCTGAGGTGGTCACTTCATGTGTGAAAATGATTCCTCATGCTCCCAGGACCACTCTTCCACAACTTGAGCCCAATGAATCTCGCCATTGTCGTTCTGGAATTACCCCATGCCACAAGTGAAGAAGAAAGCCATTGATAAAAATCCTGGTCATTCTGCTACTCAGCTGACTTAATTTATTGCCACATAACGTTGCTGAGCCTAGACCTGACCATCTGAAGCAAGCCCATATCATAACACTGCCTCTACAGGCTTGTACACTGGACACTATGCATGATGGGTGCATTGCTTCAAGTGCTTCCCTTCTTACCCTGATGCAACCATGACCATGGGATACTACATCCAACATGCTTGTTTGAGAAACAGAAGCTACTCACTGCCTCAGTTAGGGTTAAAAACATTTCTACCAGCTGAAACATATCAATCAAGGCAGTAATTATCCAGTCAAATGCTCTTAAGTATTAAACTGGAATCCCAACTAACTTTTTTTGGACCAGGCACCTTTTTTCACATAACTTAGCTCTAGTTCATGGTCAGTCAGCACAAGGGTTCGTTAGTGGCAGTATTTACACTAATATCTGCTGTGTCATTCCGACTTTTCTAGCCTGTGTTGGCAGTGGATTATCCATGACTTGAAAGAACAGTTTGTTTTCCGCCAACAGTTGGCACTGCCAAAATACCAACCCACTGGCCACACACTCCTCAACATCACCTGTCTCCCTTTCCCCACAAATACATGGACACGCTGAACAATTACACAGGGTCCTCTGTTTGCTAATAACAGATGGTTTTACCCAGAAGTGGTCAACACCAAAAGACACACACACATGCCAGTCTTCTTTTTCTCTTCCCTTTCTCCTAAACGGTCGGTCCACATAACCAGGTCTGTGAACAGCCAAGCTGTAGGCAGAGTTATGATTTTTTTCACTTTCCACTTTGTGCTGCAGGAATGGAAACAACTACTTGAAAAGTGCGTTTGTGGTAGTGAATGTACATTCACTGTGTACATTTACAAATGTCTGTACAGTACAACAGTGGACTCCATAATAGTTAAGGTGGGAAAACCATGGAAATGTGTTTTAATATATGAAAACGAAAAAACATGAAATACTACAATTCCTACACATTGTCCACTAACAATAGGAAGGAAAAATAGCAATCAAGAGAGAACCATTAAAAATGTCTTGTCTAATAAAGAACTAAAGAGAATTATTTTGTTAAACTTCCTTGAGGTGATAAATAAAGTCCTATCTTATCTTATATCTTATCCTCTATCTTAAAACTAAAATACTGTATAAATTGGAAAATAGTCACGTTTCTCACAAGACTTTCTAGAGATGCCAATCATTTTGGGAAAAAACAATCTTTTTATAAAAATTTCACACATACTTTTTCACCCAATAATTCTAAAGCTGATTTTTCATTTGGTTATGGATCAATGTTTTGAGAGTAGAAAATAGCCATGAAAGTTATCATTTTGCTATTCCTAGGTACGCTGAACGTGAATGTTAAGCTACATGTGCCTGTACAAATTTTACTCAAAGAATAACAGTCTGTGTACCTAATATGTATATTGCTACTTTTAACAGCAAAGGGAAGAAATGTAAGAAATGTGAGCTCAATTAACAAAGTGAAATGAGGAAAAGGAGGAGTGCAATGCCAAAGAATCACTGATGACTGCATAATTATGTTGCTGCCACCAGCTTTTCTTCAAAATCCCTCAAACCCAAGGTTGTCCAGACAGGGCCTTAACCGGGGTGTGTGCTGGTGTGACATCATTTTGGATTCGCCGACACAGGCCACCTTCGCAATGCGTCATATATAAAGTTGGCATTTCCGTCACTGGCTCACTGTGGGGAACTGAAAAGACCTCATGTTGCCAGGGGGATTCCCCACGACTAGCAATGTGAGTCACTACGGGTATACGTTCTAGAATTTAGAATGAAATGAACTGCGATGTACTGGCATCCCATCGAGGGCATGCTTACATCTACGGCATGTGTTCTGGGGACAGGCACTGACCCTGATCAGGCAAGCGGCAGCACAGGGCACATGGTGGGAATCAATGCTAAAAAGAGAGCACTAATGCATCACAGGGCATGCGTGCACGTGGACAAAGACCGGGATACTTTAGAGAGCCCAAGCCACCTTAGGGAATGTTGGGGGAAACTGGAGTACCTGGGTGAAACCCACACTGACACAGGGAGAACATTCAAACTCCACACTTAATAACATCACTAACTAGATCTGCATTGCCTGAAGGTACTACAATAGGGCTTGAAATGTGGCAAACGGGATGAATGTGGCTTGTGTCCCTTATTTCTGGCCACATGCAGGGGCGTGTCCCAATACTTTGGTCATGGGCAGGTTTGTGTCCCAATACTTTTGGTCACGTGCAGGTTTGTGTCCTAACACTTTTGGCCACGAAGATTTTTGCCTGAATACTTGTGATCACGTGCAAGTTTGTGTCCCAATACTTTCGGCCACATGCGGGTTTGTGTCCTAGTACTTTACATCCTCAAAGTCTGCCAGCTAAGATATACCAAAGCGTTAAGACGTGTAAACTTCCAATTAGAATCCAATAATAAATTGCTGAAAAAAAACAAGAATTAAATCCTACTCAAAAAATATATAATCGTTGATGAAAACAGTGTGAGATGAAAACAGTGTGTGTGCTCTAAAAAGAGTTTGATCATGTAGCTATTGATTCTGAATCACTTGAATGAACTAGTGAATGAATTATGGACTAGTGAATGAATCAGAATCACTGTACTGATTCAGCAGGCGGGGTTTAAGGTACTGAAAGCTCTGTCTGAGTATGCTACGTCTCTCAGAACCACGAATGGCTGATGAGTCACCGCTCATTCCAGTCAGCGACTACTCACACACCCGTGGTAAGGCTACTCCACTGCCATGGCGACCAAACACTTCCAAACAGCAGCTACTGAGGCGACGCAAGAGGGTATGTGGCAGAGCCGAACATAAATCTGCATCACAGGGAGGGTAACTGAGTAAAGAAACGTTTCCCGTACCACGCGTCACTGTTACCCTGGGCAACAAATGGTCTGTGTTCAAATGAGAGCTCAAATATGAAACTTACCAAAAGAAAGTTGTATCATTATGTAAGTACAGGTGCAAACTCAAACGATAAAACACACCAAGTTTGGTAGTATTTTTTGCTCCAGATTCAAATCTGTATGCAATTTCTCACGCCTGTAAGTAAACACAAAAGCAAAAACTTGCAAGACTTCAGACAAAGTCTATGTTCAGCTAATATAACCGACACAAGTCCAGGGCACGCCTCGAGTATAAAATAATCTAAAGAAGATAATAAAACTGAACTTTAATGGCATCAGGACAAACTGGTAATATGGCAGTATGAGCTGCCAATACTGTCAGTCAATGAATAGAAGCAAGGCATCCGCATGTCTAGCATTTCAGAAATGTGTTAAAACGATTGTAAGTATACCATTTTGGCACAGAAATAGAGGTTTTTTGGAAGTGGTTGCATCTTTTCTTATTTACATAACAGTTCACTACAACAGAGTTTAGACGTTCCTTAAAAAAAGAATAGATAGGATAATATGCAAATGCACCTACACATATTCAAGTTCCGGTACTTAATCCTTAATCCTGATCCACCTCGGCCTTAGCGACTAAGCACACAGCATACGCAGCAACAGGATCGATAGTTGTTGGTCCACATTGTACAGCTCTATATCGAGATCTCAACACACTGTGTATCCCTGCAAGTTTAACATGCTCTTGTGCAAATACTACAACTATTACAAAAGCTCCAGAGTGAGCAGTTACTTGTAGGGTTCAAAGTTAAAGACGGGTCAAATACTTAACACCTTGTTAGACAAATCAACCCATATAAACCTGCTCAGGGAGTCACGACGAGGTGTGGCTGGACAGATGTGATTGCTTTCGTTATTCCCACACTCCCAAAGGTAGCTAGACAGCATACCTTTTGCACCAAAGATGACTAAACTGCCTTTGAAATGTGTTGGCTCTGTACAGCTCAAAGCTCTGCAGGGCAGCCTGATCTAACAGCATGTGAAATAGTCATGGGTACGTTTCCTCTTGGAAAAGAACAACGTTATCTCTCGTTTGCTTTATTTAACGTCATATCACCATCCACAGCTATAGCCACAACAGACATAGCTCAGAGTCACCAGTCAACCTAAAGCATGTCTTAGGAATGTGGGAGGAAACCGGAGAACCCAGAGTAAACCCACACGGACATGGGTACCTCCACAAAACCTGCACAAACCACGTGCAGCCCAAAAGTATCTATTCATCTACGTCTAGGCCACGCCTACATTAAACCGTAACATGAAGCAATTCATGGAGAAAATTGATGGTAAGCAAACCCAGTGGTGTGTAATAGCTTGCAGAAGACTTGGGAGTGCTGGGGGCATAATGCATGTGTGCAGAACTCCTGCTTTGGCAGGTCCTGTTTAGAACGTGTCATTCAGAGAGGATTACAAAGGAAAAACATTAAATGTGAACCCTTTTCATAGTTCTATGGTTAACAGGGTTGGCGATATGTAATTGTTATTGCTGTATATTATCATTAAACACTTTTTAAGGAAGAATTGGTGGTGCATTTATTACTTGGTTATTTATTAAATTGGTTAATTTATTAAAGCTGACTCATTAATAGTGTGAATAACATTGATATTGGCTCCACTGTTTGAAGTTGTATTCTTTGTTATGGAAATTTTAAAATGTAAAATTGTACACAGTCCAGTGCACTGACACAGGCATGACTAATGGAGGTTAAGATTACAAACCCTACGGAGCGCTGCTGGTGACGTCCCTTCTTAATCAAATTAAAGTGTGGCCATTAAAGTGTGGGAACGAGTTAGTAAGGTGTGGGAATGAGATAATTAAGGTGTGGGCACGAGATCATTAAAGTGTGGGAATGAGATAAGTAAAGCGAGGGAATGACTTAGAGAATCTATTTTCAAAAACATGCTTTCTGAATGGTAGACCTGTTCAAATATCAACCTGAAATCATAAGGTCATGAATCACAGACACCGCATCACATGTCCTGTATGCCTCCCTCACCTTAATTATCTCATTTCCCCACCTTAATGATGTCTTTCCCATGTGTTAATTATCTCGTTCGTACACCTTAATAAGTCGTGGCCATGCTTTAACTTTATTAAAAAAAGAAGTCACAAGCAGGGCCCCGTACAAACCTTTCAAAAGGGAGCTGAATTACCAAATCCTTCACATCTCCTCGGGAAAAAAAAATATATAAAAAATCGAAAATTACATTCAGCTCAATTTCTGAAACAGAGGACAGATAAATATGGAAGGCGGCTCACAATTGGACTCCAAAACTCCAGTGTATAAAGCTGCCCTTAAGATTACAGGGTATATAGCTCTATAGATTACAGGGTTGACCTAGGTTATTAAAAAGAAGCCTTCAAATCCAACCGAGCTGTAAATACTTCTCTAAGATCGTACCTGGCTTTGAGTTCCTTGTACTCCTCGCGCACTTTGCTGAGCTCCAGCTGCAGCCTGGCTCGCTCCTTGGCCACCGAGTCGAGGGTTCGGCGAGCATCAGCCAGCTCGTTCTCGTACGCCGCCTTCATGCCGCTCAGCTCCCGGCTGATCTCCGTCTCAGACTCGGTGATACGCAGCCGTAGGCCAGCATTCTCCACCTCCAGAGAACGGACCTTATCGATATAGACGGCCAGTCGGTCATTCAGGTTGGACAGATCCTCCTTCTCCTGCAAGCGTGTAATGCGCGCGGGCGAGAGCACGGTGGTCGCCCCACCACGGCTGGATCGCTTTTGAGCCGGAGACTCCATCGCTGGCTTTAGGGAGGATTATGTGGACTTTGGCAGTAAAGCTGCATCAAAAAGTGTGCAAGAAAACATGAGATGAGCCAGGATTAGGCATGGTAATACAGCTTGAGAATGTAAGCAAAAATTAGAATGTCATTTTATTCTAATTAAAGTACAGACGCACATGTCAGCAGAATTACTGGCAACTCTTGTGGTCTATTATCTTAAACTCTTACTGAAAATGCAAATTAAAAAATGAATCAGAATTTATTCTATGAAAATTTATTTGTCACAATGACTGGCGGCTTCTGAATTTAGCAAAGCAACCCATTTTTGCTGGGATTGCTTTGCTAAACACATTTTAGATCTAACCACAGCCCAGACACGTCTTGATAGCTGCAGTTAGATTTTCTAAAGCTCTCATAAGAACATGGTAAACTTTTGATACAGTTTGTGATCATTCCTAGCATTATTAATAATTGCGATATGTAGTTCTGCAAAATACATTGGTAATTGTTTAAAGACTTTTAGAATGATTTGAATTACACTGATTAAATTGTTGTATTTTCTCACATTCAGTGTCTTAACTGCAATCATTTTCCACAATCTTTGAAATCGCATCTCTATCCATGCTGCCAATAACTCTGGAATTAATTACAATAAACTCCAGTGTCTCCGCCTTCACCCATTTATCCCACCCACCACCCACCTAAATGCAAAAAATTTTATCGAACAGTAGGGTGTGACCCCACACACAAACCCAATCTATGTGAACGAACCACTAGCAAGCAGGTAAAGTGCAAAATTTCAATAAAAACAGTGAACAAATTTCTGCAATCAAATTCTCTCTGACAAGATATGCAGAAAAAGACATATTTAAATATTCTTATTTGCTCTCATATGGATGCACATTTCAAGATCTCTCAATAGTTCCCCTTCACAAATCACACCATAAAAACTCTTCACTGTAAAGCTAAGCATTGTTTCAATGTGTCACATACACAAACAGAATGCTTTAGTTTTCATATTCAGCCTTGGACTGATAAATACCTTCAACACATTGAGACAGATCCTAAAAGCGCTGTCAGACACTCCCCCCTGCTCACCACACCCACCCAGCAAACGCTAACTCTACTCTTTTCAATTGTATGGAAAACTAAGATCAAAGGACAACATGCACAATCCACCCAGCTTACAAGTTCTGAACTTCAACAGGACTTTCCTAGTATCACAACACAGACAGACAAGTTTAGTATAAATGTTTTTACCGGCTAGAAGTAGATCTTGTAGAGCACAGCTCCTGTAGAGATCAGAGTGGCTTTGGGGAAGGTTGCTGTAGATTCAACTAGTCTCAGTGGTGGAGTTTCAGAGCGTCTGGTCTGACTTGCTCACTCGGTCTTGGCAGGCTGCCTTTCAAGGCTTCCCTAGCAGGAAAGAGAGGGAAGTTGGGAGGGGCTGGAAAAAGTGGGTGGAACCACAATGGAGAGCAGAGCCTTTGCCATTGTGCTTCTATCCTGTCCCATCGCCTTCTCTGCCTCTTTCTGTACCCCGTTCTGTACCTCTTTCCCGTCTTTTCAGTTTGTTCTGTATTTTATATTTTACAGAACACATCATATTATTCAAACTCCCCATCTTACTGACAGTGGAACCTTTCAAAGTGTATTCAAAAGTGAAAGTTGAGTTCAAAAACCCCTTACAGTCCTGTTTTACATCAGCAATTACACTCTGCAGTCCCTCTCAGATGAGCCCATGCTGTACCATGTTCACCCTTGTAACCCAAATACTGTATGCTGGCAGGAATGTAGTTCCTTTCTCGAAAATCCAAGGATGTGAATTTAAAAACACCTCTTCCATATCCATTTAAACGCTTGAAGCTACACAGCCCATGTTCTGAGAAATTCCAAGACAGACCACTTGTGATCATGACACCATGAAGCAGGCATATTATTTATTGCAGAGGGGTGGCTTCCTTAAAAATAAACTGGCCAATCAGGTATACGGACAAGGTGACTGACAATCATCTGGGAGGGCATTTGGGATGTGTACTGATATTTTTTAACTCTAACATGCTCTTAACTAAAGTCTTCGCTCCCATCCCACTCCTGTTTGCACACTTGGCTTTCTTACTACTGAATGGATTTAAGCTAAGTCAGAGTAACTTGATCAAATAATACAGGATATTATTAAAACTATATTTGCTAGCCTTTCAAGACAGGAGTCTTGATCTGGGATCAGTTATTTCTCTCAGCTCTGAAAACTGGAGGAATGCTCTGGTATTTTTTATCTCATCTCTGTCTACTGCATGAAAAGCATATGTGGGATCACAACAAACAAAAATGTTAACACATTTCCCTGTACAGACAATACAACAAGTATATTGTTTTCTTGAAACTTGATCAATGGAAATCCAGAGGCATTGCTGCAGCAGTCTAACATTCACGCACGACATTCAGTTAAAAACCTGCATAATTTTCCACTCCATTGACAAAACTATCTTTCACAGTAACTACTATGGCATTTACAAGGAAAAGTAAGTTATCAGGACAACTGGTAAAGGAATATGACACTTCGCTTAAAAAACAGGAATGCAAACATGTTCAGTGGAAAGCTTGACAAACTAGCTTAAAGTCACATAGTTCTCATGACAGCAAATTTCTTGGAGGCATTAGAAACGTCTCATATGCAGTGTTGACAAATGGGAGTGGGAGGCAAATACTTCAGTTAAAAGCATGTTAGAGTTAAAAATATCAGTACACAAGCCTCCCAGGCATGTGTCAGTTACCTTGTGTTCAGAAACCTGATTGGACAATTCATTATGTCATCCTTTCGCAACTAATAACAGGCCTTCTGGATCGTATCTCAATCATAAAGGGCCTGTCTGGGAATTTGTTGGAACATGGGTCATGCAGCTTCAGGGATAGTAATAGATACACTGTAATCAGGCAAGTCTCAAAGTTCAAATCCCAGGCTTGAGCAAGTTCCTCAACTGCTTAGCTTAACTGCATCAAGAGGTATCTTCTAAATGCTGTAAATAAAATGGAAATGAGCTGCGTTGGCAAATGCATCCAAAACAGACCCTTCTGGCATTGCATTGTTCATACAGGGTGTGGTGTAGCCTCAGGTCATAACAGACAAAGCACTGTTGGCAAATCACCTGCTTTTGTTCAATACCACATTTTCCAAACCCAAAATACTTCCACACAGCAGAGGAATAATGTCCTTGGCGAGCAGTTACTTTATGTTTTCTATCTGCTATACTAAATATTTACCTGTTTCTGTAGACGTTTCCACTAAAGAATTATTAAAAAGTGACCATTTGCTGTGATGACCTCTGAGCTTGTAAGTTAACTACAGTACTTGTATAGCCTGTATAATAAATCAAGACTGAATCTATAATATTTTAACAAAAACAAGTTGTTTCAATTTAGTACAAGTGATGAAAATTGTGTAATAATATTTTTGTCATTACCAGTGATTTAACATAAGGAACTGGAAATAATTTTGTACTGTTTCAAGTTTTGGGACCACCGCCGAAATTAGGTTTTCAGTTAAATGAAAAACGTTCATGCAAATTAAATGAATATATAAATTTGAACTCACACAAATAAATTATAATGAGCAAAAGTTTGGACCATGACCTCTCAGAACATACATTTTTAATAAACCATTAACGTGTAAATAAAGAAGGTTCTCCATTGGGGTTATGTTAACTTTTCATTTAGAAAATCAACAAAGCATGCAGTTTAAATCAGGGTGCCTACATGTTGCGTAACACTTTAAGATCTTTGAATTAAGTTTAAATTCTTTATAAGATTTTGTCAGAGAATTCATGTCCATGTTAGGCGAGTTTTAAGTAAACTAGCCTTTTGTTTCTTTTTGGAGTAGAAGGAAACATGTCCTTGCAGGTATGAGTAATTCAGTGGAAATTCGGCTTCATCCAATCCAGTGCCATATGAGAGTCATGCCTACCATCAGCACACACACACACTTCTCTTGTGTTTCAGTTGGGTGGTTCTTCCTCTAGCAGGCCATGTGCCCACTGCATTCTTCACTACAATGTGGCTGATTGCCTTTGGGAACGCTCGTCTGACCTTAAAGAAGCAGTTAGCTCTTTTACAGTTTGAAGTGGCGCCATTTTCACACTGAATGGGCTTACCAGCTGTTGGGTCAAATTTTTGGAATTACAAGGTACCAACTAACATATTTCAGGGTCATTCAAGTTATTTTTTTCCTCACAGCAATTAACCCATATATTAAGTTAAGACGTTCACTAGCTCACTGTGTGGTTTCATAGACCCAATGTTGAATTTATAAACTTTTTTTTCCAAAGCTAACCATTAATCCTTTCATTCTTAAAAGCTTATAGATGGAAAGCCAGTAAACTATCTTTCACTTTTCACTTGCCGCAATGTACACACACATTTCCAGAAATCACTATAAAACATTACTACACACAATAATAGTTCACATGTTAAATGATCTAAACTAACATAGATCCCGACAGAATCATCAGTAGAAGACCTCTAAACTATGACAAAGTCAGATCTCAATGTCATGTTTCAAAGTCGTAGTTCTATAATAGTCTTAATTTAATCATTTCCATGACACTTAAGCTCCTGACTAAAAATAAAGATAAATGACTCACCAAGCAGAAGGCTAGACAAAAACAGCCAATCATTTCCTGCTTGCAATTTTCACTGTCCAAAATGACATTAAGAAATAGAAGTTCAAATTAAGACAGCAACTAAGAATGTTCATATACTGATCAGACATTCAAAGTAAAACTCTCAAATCACTGGCAAAGACGTGCAGGTATTCTGATTGATACAAAAGTAGTAGTGCATTGATTCGTTGTGCATCATACCTTGCACAAAAACACCACGCATGCAAGAGTAATTAGCAGACAACACTACTGACCTGACTGGATTCTATCTACAACCCGGTATTGCGTGTCTAAAAAACGCAGTGTTCCTTACATGTACTTCAGCTGTTACAGCGAGGCAAAAAAGTATTTAGTCAGCCACTGATTGTGCAAGTTCTCCTACTTAGAAAGATGAGAGAGGTCTGGAATTTTCATCATAGGTACACTTCAACTATGAGAAACAAAATGAGAAAGAAAAAAATCCGGGAAATCACATTGTAGGATTTTTAAAGTATTTAATTGTAAATTATGGTGGAAAATAAGTATTTGGCCAATAACAAAAGTTCAACTCAATACTTTGTAACATAACCTCTGCTGGCAATGACAGAGGTCAAACGTTTCCTGTAAATCTTCACCAGGTTTGCACACACTGTAGCTGGTATTTTGGCCCATTCCTCCATGCAGATCTCCTCTAGAGCAGTGATGTTTTGGGGCAACACGGACTTTCAACTCCCTCCACAAAGTTTCTGTGGAGTTGAGGTCTGGAGAATGGCTAGGCCACTCCAGGACCTTAAAATGCTTTTTACGGAGTCACTCCTTGTTTGCCCGAGCGGTGTGTTTGGGATCATTGTCATGCTGGAAGACCCAGCCATATCCCATCTTCAATGCTCTCACTGTAGGAAGGAGGTTTTGGCATAAAATCTCACGATACATGGCTCCGTTCATTCTTCCCTTAACACGGATCAGTCGTCCTGTTCCCTTTGCAGAAAAACAGCTCCAAAGCATGATGTATTCACCCCCATGCTTCACAGAAGGTATGGTGTTCTAGGGATACAACTAAGCATTCTTCTTCCTCCAGTTGAGTTTTTACCAAGAAGTTCTATTTTAGTTACATCTGACCACATGATATTCTCCCAATCCTCTTCTGGATCATCCATATGCTCCCTGGCAAACTTCAGACAGGCCTGGACATGTACTGGCTTAAGCAGGGGGACATGCCTGGCACTGCAAGATCTGACTTCCTCTCGGCGTAGTATGTTACTGATGGTAGCCTTTGGTCCCAGCTCTCTGCAGGTCATTCATCAGCCAGGTCATTCAACCGTGTAGTTCTGGGATTTTTGCTCACTGTTCTCATGATAATTTTGACCCCATGAGATGAGATCTTGTGTGGGACCCCAGATCGAGGGAGATTATCAACGGACTTGTATGTCTTCCATTTTCTTACAATTGCTCCCACAGTTGATTTATTCACACCAACCTGCTTGCTTATTGTAGATTCACTCTTCCCAGCCTGCTGCAGGTCTACAATTTTCTTCCTGGTGTCCTTCAACAGTTCTTTCGTCTTGGCCATGATTTAGTTTGGAGTCTGACTGTTTGAGGCTGTGGACAGGTGTCTTTTATACAGATAACGAGGTCAAACAGGTGCCATTAATACAGGTAATGAGTGGAGGACAGAAGAGCTTCTTAAAGAAGTTACAGGTCTGTGAGAGCCAGAAATCTTGCTTGTTTGTGGGTGACCAAATACTTATTTTCCACCATGATTCTTTTAAAATCCTACAATAGGATTTCCTGGATTTTGTTTGTCATTTTGTCTCCCATAGTTGAAGAGTAACTATGATGAAAATTACAGACCTCTCTCATCTTGCTTAGTGGAAGAACTTGCACAATCAGTGGCTGATTAAATACTTTTTTGCCCCACTGTATATCATTGCAGACAGTATGAACCCAAGATAGTTAATGTTTTATCTGAACAACTTCATTTTATTTGTGAATAAACATCCAAGCCTGCATTTCAGGCCTGCAACATATTCCAAAAAACTTGGGACAGGAGCAATTTATGGCTACTAATGAGTGTTCCTGTACCAGTGCTGAGAATGGGCCACCCATCCAAATAGTACCTGATCCTGTGAGGGTCCTGACCATTAGAGAACAGAGTAAAGGGGACTATCAAGGTATGTAGAGAAACAGATGGACTACAGTCTGCAATTGTAAAACTACAATGTAAATATATATGATACTGATAAAAATGGACAAGGAGTGTAGAAAGGATAACGATGTGGAGAAACTGGTTAATGTGTTTATAACCTCAAGGTTGCATTATTTACTTACTGGATGCTCTAGGAAATCTATAAATACACTTCAATTAGTTCAGAATGCAGCCGCCCGAGTGCTAACTCGAACTAGAAAATTTGATCATATCACTCCTGTTCTATCATCACTGCACTGGTTACCAGTTAAATTCTGCATTGATTACAAAATACTTCTTATAACTTATAAAGCTCTACATGGCCTGGCCCCACATTATCTGAGTGAACTCTTAAGAGTCTTACAACCCAGCACGTCTACTTTGTTCACAGGGTGCAGGACTTCTTTTAGTTCCTAGAATTAAAGAAGTCACAGCAGGGGGAAAGGTTTTCTCATACATGGCCCCCCAACTATGGAATAAACTTCCCACTTTAGTTCGAGACTCAGACACTCTCCAAATTTTTAAGTCTAGGCTAAAGGCATAATTATTTATGCAGGCTTTTGACTAGATTTAGACCGGGATGCATGGCTTGGGTCACTGGGGCCGGAGTCTGGAGTCCTGTCTGGCCTGCCTGCCTTGTCCATTAGCTGGGAGTGTCGGGTGGGCGGTCTGGCTGAACTGGGCTTTGGTCCTCGTGATCTTGACTCGTGCATCCTTGCCTTAGAATAAGGGCAGAGCTGGGGGTTCATAGTCAAAGAGTCTTATGGTGATCAGAGTCATTGAGTTGCTGTCTTCTGCCTCCCGTGGGGTTGCCGATGTCTCATGTGATCCCTCATGGCTATTACCTTCCGGTTCTCCTCTTTCTAGCTATGCTGCTATAGCTTATGCTGCCGGGGTCTCATGCTACATGTAGCATCAGTGATTATTAATAGATAATGTGCTCTAAATCTATTACTAATTACATTTCCTGTTTTCTGTCGGAGCTGTATTCCTGTGACAGTTCCAGTTCCACACATGATGTTCATCCGCTGCAGCTTCGCTCAGGCGGTTTCCTTCATCGGCTCCAGTCCCACCATGCCAGGGCTGCACGGAGGGCAAGGACTTTCCTGCTTGGACTCAAAATCCTGGAGTGACTCTGTGTATTGGACTACTTAATCCTGATGTGCATATTTTACATTTTATTTGAAATATCACTCCAAGATTTATTAGTTTAGATAAATTAGCTTCATTCATTCAATCTTCCTCCCAAGGTTTCTTTCTCATAGCGCTTAGGGAGTTTTCCTTGCCACTGTCACCCTAGGCTTGCTCAATTCGGGATTGGAAAGCTGCTTTGAGACAATGCTCCATTGTAACAAGCTCTATATAAATAAATCTGACTTGAAGTGATTGGGGCGTGTAATTGACTGAGAATGCCCAAGGTTTTGCATGAGACTGTAATTAAACAAGTTAAACAAACGTTAAAAAGGTTTGTCTTCCATTAAGTGGTAAAAAGCTTTTAGAGTTTCAAGATCCCAAACAGAACTGAGGGGTCCAGTAATTACGCAAATCGATCATGCACACTTTGTTAAATTTCTTCTATCTGAGCTAAATAAATCCCAGGACGAAACCTGACTCCTGCAATAGAAGCACAACGGCACAGTTGTAGCAGTTACAACAACAGAGCATTTAAATAAAATTATAGGGAATGATTAAAATATAAAACAGATTTCTTATGCTGGCTGGCGCCTGCAGAGCGTGTGAAGTCGGGCGTTTTATAACTGAACCGAATTACTCAAGCAGGCGTTATTTTCACAGAGTAATAATAACAAACAGCTGAGTCATGGAGCAGGTATGAAAGGTCTAAATCTTTACACAGCTCAGGGATAAGCAAGAGCGTTTATAAAGAGGGGTTAAAAGTGAGCATAAAGAGTGAAAAAAGAGAATGACTCACGGGAAATTCGCCCCTAAATAAGGTAAGGTTTGGGAGTGTAAACCGCAGCATTCCTCTCCTGCACGCCTCACTCAAGAGCCAGAAACACTCCCTGCTCTCCCTAGTGGACATTAAGAATATTACACCCTACTCCTGCCACCACGGATTACGCAACTGAAGTACCAAGGCTTGTTTGTTTTTGTTTGCACACATTTTTTTTCATTTCTCAAAGCTGTACATACAAAACAAGACATTTAACCCAAATGTAAAGCAACTCTAATTTCTCGCTAAATGAAACATTACTATCGAAAGCACGCATAAACACCTCAAATAACAGTAATATTTATAATAGTATTCAGAGTAGCATTTTTGAATACATTTATATATCAGCACAAACGTATTTGGCATTTTTCATTATTGATGTTGCACTCACAGTGTTTGGCCTCACCTGAAAGAATACAATCACATAAATATAATGACAATCAATCAATACGTTCACAATAGGCTAAATACTGTAAAAGTACCAAAACTGCAACAACAAAAACATGAGAAGAAAGCAAGAAACATGAACAAACGGGATTTCATGCATTCATGTTTAACTAACTTTTGTTACTTTTATTTAATGCCACATCAGCATCAATGGCTTTATTCACGACAGCCACACGTTACAGTGGTGCTTGAAAGTTTGTGAACCCTTTAGGATTTTCTATATTTCTGCATAACTATGACCTAAAACATCACCAAATTTTCACACAAGTCCTAAAAGTAGATAAAGAGAACCTACTTAAACAAATGAGGCAAAAATATTATACTTTGTCATTTATTTATTGAGGAAAATGATACAATATTACATATTAGTGAGTGGCAAAAGTATGTGAACCTCTAGGATTAGCAGTTAATTTGAAGGTGAAATTAGAGTCAGGTGTTATCAATCAATGGGAAGACAATCAGGTGTGAGTGGGCACCCTGTTTTATTCAAAGAACAGGGATCTATCAAAGTCTGCTCTTCACAGCATGTTTGTGGAAGTGTATCATGGCAGGAACAAAGGAGATTTCTGAGAAGCTCAGAAGAAGAGTTGTTGATGCTCATCAGGCTGGAAAGGGTTACAAAACCATCTCTAAAGTTTTTGGACACCAATCCACAGCCAGACAGAATGTGTAAAAATGGAGGAAATTCAAGACCATTGTTACCCTCCCCAGGAGTGGTCGACCAACAAAGATCACTCCCAGAGCATGGTGTGTAATAGTTGACGAGGTCACAAAGGAACCCAGGGTAACTTCTAAGCAATTGAAGGCCTCTCTCACATTGGCTAATGTTAATGTTCATGAGTCCACCATCAGAAGAACACTGAACAACAATGGTGTGCATGGCAGGGTTGTAAGGAGAAAGCCACTGCTCTCCAAAAAAAACATTGCTGCATCTGGGCAATCATTGATGGAACAATGAATTCTGAATTATGTCAGAGAATTCTAAAGGAAAATGTCAGGACATCTGTCCATGAACTGAATCTCAAGAGAAGGTGGGTCATGCAGCAAGACAACGACCCTAAGCACACAAGCCGTTCTACCAAAGAATGGTTAAAGAAGAATAAAGTTAATGTTCTGGAATGGCCAAGTCAAAGTCCTGACCTTAATCCAACCGAAATGTTGTGGAAGGACCTGAAGCGAGCAGCTAATGTGAGGAAACCCACCAACATACCAGAGTTGAAGCTGTTCTGTACGGAGGAATGGGCTAAAATTCCTCCAAGCCGGTGTGCAGGACTGATCAACAGTTACAGGAAACGTTTAGTTACAGTTATTGCTGCACAGGGGGGGTCACACCAGATACTGAAAGCAAAGGTTCACATACTTTTGTCACTCACTAATATGTAATATTGGATCATTTTCCTCAATAAATAAATGACCAAGAATAATAAATTTGCCTCATTTTTAATTGGGTTCTCTTTATCTACTTTTAGGACTTGTGTAAAAATCTGATGATGTTTTAGGTCATATTTATGCAGAATTTTTGAAAATTCTAAAGGTTTCACAAACTTACAAGCACCACTATATATCAACACACTAGTCATGGGTCAATTTAGGGTGACCAATTAACCTAATGCAAGTCTTTAGAACTTTGGAGGAAACCAGAGCACCCAGAATAAACCTGGAGAGGACATGCAAACTCCACACAGGTGAAGTTCAGGATTGGGATCGAAGCAGGTCCCTGAATCTTGAAGGTGTAAAGGCGTTATATGTCAGTGTCTGAGAATTAAGGCTGTACCAGAGCTGCCTCATTCTCCCATGTGATAAAGACTCTGTGCTTCCCTGGTCTATCCTATGACCTACTTGCAGGAGCAAGTCATTAAGAGTGTCAGAAATGTGTGGTGTCAAAAATAGGCTGATGGCTATAAACATCCTGTACCAGAATGATGACCACTGACATGGCCAGTTATATTCCTTTTACATTACCTGCCTTTAAATAGGTTAATCCAGCCTCCTCAAAAAAATTGTGCTGAAGCTATGATTAGACATTCCCAACACCAAATCAGAAAAAGTGGGAAAGGTAAGGAAAATGCAAAAAACAAAGTGGTTCTTACTTTTCAGTTTGACTTTTATTTAACTGCAGATAATATGGATCCAAGATATTACATGTTTTGTCTGGTCAACTTCATTTCATTTGTTGATAAACATTTATTCCACCATTTCAAAAAGTTAGGATGGGGCAATTTAGGGCTATTAATCAGGAAATAACAAAGTAAATAGTGATGTGATTTCAAATAGGTGATGTCTTAAGGTGATTGTAATTATGATTTGGTACAAAAGCAGTATCCACAAGAGTTTTTGAGGAGCAAAGGTGGGTAGGGGATCTTCAGTTTGTCAATCAATGCATGAGAAAATTATTGAAATGATTAATAACAATGTTCTTCAAAGACAGTTTGGAAGGGATTTACATATTTCAGCCCAAACTTTTCTGATTTCGCTTGTTTTGCATTGTCTTGCTGAAAAATGCATGGAGGTCCCTGGAAAAGATTTTGTCTTGAAGGCAGCTTATGTTTCTCTAAAATCCCAGTGTAATTTTCTGCATTAATGCTGCCATCACAGAAGTGTAAATACCATTTACCAATGGCACTAACACAACCCCATACCATGACAGAGCCTGGATTTTGGACATGTTGCTGATAATAGTCTGGATGATCTGGAGCACACAGCATCAATTTCCTCCAAAAAGGTCTGGAATACTGATTGGACTGACCACAATACACATTTCCACTGTGTGATGGTCTATCCCACATGCCTCTGAGCCCAGAGAAGTCGATGCCACTTCTGGATATGATTAACATAAGGCTTCCTTTTAGCACATTAAAGTTTTAAGTGGCATTTGGGAATGTAATGTTGTATTGTAGAACTTGACAAAGGTTTGCCAAGTGGTTCTATCAGCTATTGATGAATAATGGTTCTTGATGCATGAGGGATCGGAGATCACGGATATTCATTTTAGACTTGTAGCCTTGCCCTTTACGCACTGAAAATCCTCCAGATTCCTTGAATTGTTTTGTTGTATTATGCACTACAGAGAGAGAAATAAATGTTTCAATACTTTTCTCACATATTTTTGGACAAACTGGACATCCTTTGCCTGTCTTTACTCCTCAAAGACTCAGCATTTCGTGAATACTGCTTTTGTACCAAACCAAGATTATAAGCACCTGTTTAATCACATGTTTGAAATCAGATCATTATTTAGTCTTCATACCTTATTACTAGCCCTAAATTGTCCTAATTTTGCTGTTGGAATGTGTTGAAGGCCTGAAATGCAGGAATGGATGTTTATTAATACATTGAATGAAGTTGACCAGAAAAAATTACAGTAAATGTAAGAAACACTGAGTTTTTGTTTTATTTGCATTTTCTATTCCGTCCAAGCTTTTCTGATTTGGGGTTGTAAAATTCAACATTAAAATGACTAATGGTACGAGGCAGGTGCTGGAAACTGCTGGTGCCCAGGTCTCATTGTTCATATTCTAGGTCGGGCTCACATCAAACTCTGCCATCTGCTCCAACAGTTGCCAGTCCCTAAAGCCTGGATTAAAGGAGGAGGGTTGTGGAAAGGCTGGTAACTCCACCCTATAAAAACTAAACTCGGAAAATAGAAACTGTCCCTGTCTTATGTGCCATCTGGTGCAGGGAGACAATTATTCACTTAGTAAGTGGTTCTACAGAAAAACTTAATGTATGAGCATTATTAATACATGCATTGAAATGGCCATTTAAAATAAAAAAACAGCAAAAATGAACCTGTTCATACAATGGTCTGCCATCCTGTGTGGGCCACGCTTATACCTGCACCTTCTGTTCTCTGGGACAGGCACTGGACCGCTAAAATACAGTGCATATAGAAAGAAAATATGTCTTTACCAGTTTTCCACACTTAGATTCGAAAATATGTGCCCATCTTTGTAGAACTGTAGAATTGACAGTTCAGTTAAACGTTGTGGTGAGCTGCAATGGACTGCGCTCTTTAAAACCATCCACAGATTTTCTATCAAATTTCAGAAGGGTAAGTGAGAATTCTGGCTTACCCTCTGAGTGATGTTCACCTTCCTATCGCTAATCCCAAGTTGTTTTTTTGGGTGTGTTTAAGGTCATTGTCATGATGGAAGGTAACCCACCTGAGCCATCTTCAAGAATTTGGATAGAATTTGTAGCATTTGCCCAGTCCCACTTAAAAAAACATTATCCACAACATAATGTCAAGGTCAAAGTCACAATCACTGAAGGTTCTCGTGTCCTTAGTAGGACAGTTTTGTAGGCATGGCATCCTCAGTCAACCAGAGGAAGGGAGGGGGAGTTATTGCCCTCTGATGTGGTCTGAGTAACAGTATGAGGACTGGAACTGATGATGGAAGAACATCTTATTGTGTGTGAACTGGAACTGGAAGAAGAGCTCAGAGAAAAAAACAGAATATGTAGTTAGTGATGTTATGAACACAGCGTCTATTAAGAGCACACGTTTGTGCCAGTGTATCATGGGACTCTGTCAGCAATAACTGTAACAGCGTAACTAGAAAGTGAAGAACCAGAAGGTAACACAGCCAAGAGGGATCACATGACACCACCACCATGTTTCACAGAAGGTATGGTGTATTTTGGATGGTATGTTATGTTTGGTTTCAGCCAAACATAGCGCTTGGATTTCAAAAATTCAAACTTGAACTTGATATGAGCATAAAAACTTGGTCTCATGTGAGCCATATGACATCAAACGAGACTCATTGTGGCACTATTACAGAAAGCTCTCATGCAGGTCATATGAACACTGGACCAACCAATCTCAGCCATAACAACTTACAAGTCTAGTCAAGACAAATTAAGTTTATGTATTTACTTTTGTACAGCAAAGCATTGACTTAAAGCAGCCGGGCACACAACCCTAACATAGCAAGACTAGGGCAAGAGTGTTAAGCAAACACTCCTGAAATGCTATAAAGAAGAAACCTTGGGAGGACCAAGACTCAAAAAGAGATGGAACCTCCTTGGGCAGCCTAGGTCATAAATGTAAGAATTAAAGTAAAATACCTAATTAGGCATCTGGAGCAAGGTGTTGGTGGCGATGTACACTCTCCACTTATTAATAGTACTCTGAACGTGACTCCAATTGACAGTAAAAGCCTCTGAAATCTTTTTGCATCTTTCTCAAAACTTGTACCATTCCATAGCTTTATTCCTGAGCCCTTTGAAAGTACCTTTCCATCCATGGTGAATTTTTTGTTTTACCATGGACCACTAATACTGGAATCATCACGAAACAGCCTGATATACTCTGCAGTAATCAAAACTACTCCAACTGATTGTCAGGTGGGGGCCAATTGTAATGTAATGCGATCTGGAAGGGCATTGGTTGTATCTGAGGAAGTTTATAATGCTACTTTAAAGGAGCTGATCACTTATCTAAACCAGGTATTTTACTCATTTTGATGTAATAATGGGTGGCACAAAGGTGCTCGTGGTTAGCTCTGTTGTCTCACAGCTCCAGAGATCCCTGGTTCGATTTCAGGTCTACATTTGTGTGGAGATTGCATTTTTTCCACTTGGGTTTTCTACAGGTTCTCCATCCCACATTCCAAAGACATATTAATTGAATAGTAGTCTCAGTGTGCTAAAGGTTTCGTTTTTAATTTAGTACTCTCCAACTCTCTGGACATCTACTTATAGAATAGTAGTAATACTGTATATCGATTTTTAGTTTTAGTTCTGACTTGGTCATTACTGAAATCTCACCCTGCTAAGCATCAGGGTCAGGAGTAAGTCACATATTGACTTGAGTGTCCCCCCAATAAAGCCTTTAATTGTGAGTCACTGTGTCTTTAATTTAATTGATATCAAAGACAAACAATGCATGCTATGCTCCAGCAGCTGTGGTTACTCTTTCCTGACATCAAAAGCCACTTTGTCAAACATTTCCTATTCATGAGTCATGGACACCTGGAAACAATAGAGCAGGCATGTTTAAACATCACAACGTTTCCACTGGCAAATAAAGCTTATATTAATACAGTGTAAACACGCAAAATGCAAATGGACACCGTGTTCCAGTTGCAGACGTTACTGTTAGTGTCTACCAAGAACCTATTAACTAAATTAACAGATATGTCTCATTCAGTTCACATATGGACATGAGTCATTAGGTTGTAAATTCCGGGTTTAAAAACAGGCAAATGAATAACCACCAAAAAGAGAAGCAGGTTTGGGAAGAATTTATGAACTTTCCAATCTGTCTTATCACTCCCTTATGCATAGTACTATTTTTTCAGCCAACTTACAAATTCAAGTGATTATTCATCTGCTAAACATCTCATTCGGTGTTCAATTTGCCTCGTCTCCTTCAAAAAACAGCTAAACAGCAGTTTACAATAAAGAACAATTATTAATTGTTAATTGTTGTCATACAAACCGGACACGTTCTTGTTTTTTTCCATCTGTCAATCATTGTATCTAGTTCCCGTGTTAGCCCAGCAGGTGGCAGTGTGGCCAAAGTTAATTAAAGTTGTTGCTCACCATACTGCTCTCGGCCACTTTTTTATGAAGTACTCTTATATTTGGGGTATACAATTCTGGAGTGTGCCTCTTATCGTAAAAAAGCTAGGACTTAAAAGACAGACATTATTCCATTTCACTCTGGGGTTCTGTCTAGGGTTGTTCCTGCCTTGCATCCTGTGCAGCCAGCTGGGCACCAGCTTTCCCGCGACCCTGTCCAGGATTAAGCGAATAAGAAAGTAAATGAATTAATTTGTGTATATTATTTACCTATTTTACGTGTGATTGACATCTATTCAAATTCTGATTTTTCATCACAGGGCTGGATAGGGGTCACTGATGAAGCATTGGGGATGATCCCCTGATATACCTCATGTCCCTCAGGCACAGTGAGTCATGTCTGGATGTGATAATTAAAGAAGATCTGAGTACAGTGTTTATACAAAATCTCTGCTAACACTCAAGGGGAGACTCAAAAACCTGAGAAACAGGAAACCAAAGTAAAAGTCTCTTTCAGTTCAATTCTTTTGATTTCACTTTAGGAGAAATTACAGAGATGCTAAGGATATTTTCTTTGTGACTCCTTTGCGGGCTGCTATTCCACTTTTGTTTTTGCATTTTCCTCTTACTGGAATGCTGTGAGCCAATTGTTACAAAATGTTACAAAAATGTTTTATATAAAGCTGGAAAAATATGTTTATAATGATTCATTTTGATTTTTAAGACAAAACGGGATACGATGATTTATGTACACTGTTTATATAGATAAAAATGCTATAGAAAAAAGAGTTATGATATTATATTAATATCATAACTGTCTTTCTCAAACATGGCTCCCTAACTATGGACTAAACAATCCACTTTAGTTTGAGATTCAGACACTATCCAAATTTTGAAGTCTTGACTACTAACATATTTATTTAGACAGGCTTTTTGTTAGACTTAGACTGGGACGCATGGCTCGGGTTCCAGGGGTCTGAGTCTGGGGTCATGTCTTGACCTTTGCCCGGAGTGTCTGGTGGGCAGTCCAGTTGGGCTGGGATTCAGTCCTCATGATCTTGTCTTGTGCATCCAAGGAGGATGGATCCCTTTTTTTTGTCTTGGTCCTCCTAACGTTTCTTCCTTATAACGCTTGGGGAGTTTTTCCTTTCCACTGTCACCCTAGGCTTGGTCAATTTTTGGGATTGGTCCTAGATATTAGAAGATAATCTAAAACTGTAAAGCTGCTTTGAGACAAATCTCTACTGTAAAACGTGCTATATTAATAAATCTGACTTATTTCTCTTTCTTTTGTTGCAGTATCTTACTATTCTATTTACGTTTGTAAATCAATGTTAAGAAACTGAAAACTAACTATAGTTTAAATGACAAAAAAACAATAAACTTCCAAATAATGGTTCAAAACTTCAATCTTCACAACTGATCTAACAGCCTTGTAGTACCCATCATTCGAGGCTAAAGCAACAAAGAATGTATGAAGTTCTAGTGACTCAAGGGCAGAAAAACACAAAACATATCCATCCCATTCTCTTACCCTAGGCTAAAAGCAAGTAGGAAGCACTATGACCAGCGACAGCGATACTGCATATTACATACCTTTCAATCCAGGAGAACTGAGGAACTGAGGACTTAAAAGGAAAAAGGGTAAGGTCTTTAAGTTTTATGCATTGCACTGAAAACTGAAGGTTTGCTTATTCCATCAAATATGTTTTTAACCATTTTAATATGTTACTATTAAAACATTATATTTAGGAAAAGATGAACATAACCTTTAATTGTTTGAAATGATTGTGCTTCATAATTTAGCCATTATGAATGAGTAGGTTATCAAAAATATGAATGCTGTATGGAGTGGGGCAAGAGTGTTTGTCTATCTCATATAGATTAGAGCAACAGGGGAAGCTTAAATGTCAGCGATGAAGGTCGAAATGATCACCAGTTTAATTATTGGCATAAACAGGATAAAACACATAAATGGTGCTGGTTATCAGTACTCACAATCAGATTGTATCTTCCAGGGTGCATCATTGACTTAAAATGGTAGTGATGGCAAAAACCTGCTATGAAGTGTTCTTTTGATCTTGTTACCAACACTAGCTCAGGAGGAGTTGTTGCATTGTGACTCAAAAAGAATGGCATGCTGAATGCAACACAAAGATTTGTCAGGGCCTTAAGACAGTTCTTGTAATTATTTGTGGAGTTCCCCATGAGACCCTCTATCTTTTTGCCTTTTCCCATGATCTGTGGGGCACAGCAAGTAGCTCAGTAAACACTGGATTACAACACTGTAACTAATGGCATGTGCTTTCACAAGAACTTCTTTTAATGCATACTTTCTTAGATAATTTCTTCCCAAGCTTCAAGTGGCCCTCTCATAATTTCATTCACATCTAATTTGGCACTAGATTCTCCAAACACTTTGATAATAACAGCTTGCAGGTTCATTAAGCCAGGGGGACATTTGTAAGTTGTGCTTTCTTTTGCTATGTGCCCTTGATTTGTTTTGCATGATAAGAGCTTCTCTTCTTCTTGCAGTATTTCTTGCAGTATAGTCTGTGACCTTAGACTATAATGAAATATAATACTTAGATACTACCAACTCTAACATGGGCAGAGTGTCACACTCAGGGCAAGAAAGGACAAGGGAGGCAGACGTACATGCAAGTGACAGGAGTTTATTTACAGTGCACATGGAGGTAACAGAACAAATAAACCGACTACAAGTTCAACTAAAAAACACAGACAAGACTAATAAAAAGAACAGAGCTAAAAAGGAAAGGCTAACAATCAACAACATACAAGATAACAAACAAGGCTAAAGCTAACAGGTAACAAAAACAATACGCTAACAAGCTAACAAAACAATAAGCTAACAAACTGACAAACACTAGCAGAAAGACTAACAATGGTGCTAAGCTAAACATGGAAGAAATAAACAAAGACAACAAGAGACAAAGCTAGAGAACAGAGACAAGGATATGGAGACAAGACAAAGAGAAGGGAACAAACCAGCATGGGAGATAGGAGCAAACAGAGCCAAGACACACCAAGGAGTGAAGAAGCCAAACCAGGAAGTGGGTATTTATAGGAAAGGACAGCAGGTGGCAACAACCCTATCTGCTGTCGAAACAGACGGAAGACAGGGGGAGCTCAACAAGATGGATACAAGCCCCCCTCAGCCTGACCACACAAAGTTAAAGAAGGTTGGTACTCCCACCTGAGTTGATCCTCTGGATATTCCAAGTTCAATTACTCAACAAATGGTAATTGAGTGTACCACACTCAACATGGACCAGAGGAAGCAAAGGCAAGAGTTGTCTCAGGACACTAGAAAGAAAATTATAGACAAGCATGTTAAAGGTAAAGGTGATAAGACCATCTCCAAGCAGCTTGATGTTCCTGTGACTACAGTTGCATATATTATTCAGAAATTTAAGACCCATGGGACTGTAGCCAACCTTCCTGGACGTGGACGCAGGATGACAAATCAAAGAGACGGATAATACGAATGGTAACAAAAGAGTCAAGAAAAACTTTTAAAGAGATTAAAGGTGAACTTCAAGCTCAAGGAACATTAGTGTCAGATCGCACCATCCGTCCATATAACCACATGGGCAAGGGATTGTTTTGGTAAACCTTTCTCACAAATGCCACTTAATCTGTACTGTGCAAAAAAGAAGCCTTGTATTAACCATATCCAGAAATGGTGTCAATTGCTCTGGTCCCAGAGGCATTTGGGACGGACTGTCACACAATGGAAATGTGTATTGTGGTCAGACCAATCAGTATTCCAGATCTGTTTTGGAAGAAATGGACACCATGTGCTCTGGACCAAAGACAAAAGAACCATCCAGATGTTACAGTAACAGCAACATAGTCCAAAAGCCAGGCTCTGTCATGGTATGGGGTTGTGTCAGTGCCCTTGGCAAAGGTCGTTCGGCAGCATTAATGCAGAAAAGTACATATTCTGCCTTCAAGGAGCCTTTTCCATGAGCAAACGTGCATTTTTGAACATGTGACAATGCAAAACCACATGCTGCACACATTACAAAGCCTTGGCTGTGAAAGAAGAGGGTACGGGACTGACTTGTCTGCAATAGAGAATGTGAGGGAAAAAATGCGACAATAATAACCTGCTGAACACCTTAAGACATGTTTGCAGAAAGAATGGGACAAAATAACACTTGAAACACTTCATCACTTGCTATTCTGTGTCTTGTAAGTGTTGTCAGAAGGAATGGCAACATTACAAAGTGGTAAATGCTGTACTGTTCCAACTTTTTTTTAATGTGTTCCAAGCCTGAAATGCAGGAATGGATGTTTATCAAAAAACAAAATGAAGTTAACCAGACAAAGCATGGGACATCTTTGGTTCATACTGTCTGCAATGAAATATAAGTCATATTAAATGTAAGACACAATGTGTGTTTTGTTCTTTTCCATTTTCCATAATGTCCCAGCTTTTTCTGATTTGGGGTTGTACTTGTTTGGACAGTGCCTTGTAAGCTTGTGGCAATCACTCTGGATTAAGACCATCTGCTAATTGTTGGAAATGTAATTTACTTTTTTCAGATTGGGGTTCCTAGGAAAGATACTTCTCATCATGATCAATAACTCAAGTGCTCCAACCAAAGAGACCACAGACTGCCGTGAGTTTCAGATTCCTATAGAGATCTTCCTGGCCATTGGTGTTGTAAGCCTGAGTGAGAACTTTCTGGTTGTGGTGGCAGTGATTTGCAATAAAAATCTGCACTCCCCTATGTACTGCTTCATCTGCAGCCTGGCAGCATTCAACACCATTTCTAGCCTCTCTAAAACCTGGGAGAACATCATGCTGGCTTTTAAAGATGCTGGCCATCTCAACTCCCAGGGAATATCTGAGCTCAGAATAGACAGGGTGATGGACACTCTGGTCTGCATGTCATTTCAGGGGTCAATCTTCAGTTTCCTAGCAATTGCTGTGGATCGCTATATTACCATTTTCCATGCGTTACGCTATCACACCTTAATGACCATGAGACGCACGTCAGTCATTCTGATCACAATTTGGGCCCTGTGTGGCATCAGTGGTGCTCTTATGATAGGGTTTTTTGAGGCTGTGGCGGTTAAGATCTTCTTCATCGTTCTCTTCTTCACAGCCCTGTTTCTCATCATCCTGCTCTATGTGCACATGTTCTTGCTGGCACGGTATCATGCAAGCAGGATCGCGTCCATGCCGGGACGCACTGGACACCACAGGAAGAGTGGTCTCAGGGGGGCGTTGACACTCACCATCCTTTTTGGTGTGTTCATGGCTTGCTGGGGTCCATTCTTTCTCCACCTCTTAATTATTATGGTATGTCCAGAAAACCCGTACTGTGAGTGTTATCGCTCGCTCTTCCAGCTGCACGTGGTGTTGCTGATGAGTCATGCAGTTATCGATCCTGCCATTTATGCCTTCCGTAGCGCTGAGTTACGAAACACCTTTAGAAAGATGTTCTTCTGTTCCATGCGCGCTCAGAATTATGTCTATGGCACATGTGAATGTGGTGTATATTGTGCAAGACCATAAGTAGGGCTTATTAATCAGTCATCAGTCAATCTTTATCTCATAAGTTTACTGAAGACAGTTTAAACATGCATTTATAGCTGTTGCCACCATATTGTTAAAAGAAAAAATGTTAATACAGTGGTTCCTCAGTTCTTGTTGTTAATTCAATCCAGAAGACTTGTCGAGAATCGAAAACAATGTAAATTGAATTTACGTGTTCTAAACCCCCCAAAAATCCACACTGTATAAGGCATTATATGCATTAATGGAGTTGTATTGTACAGGTGCTCCCTGATTTACAATGGGGATACATTCCGATAAATCCATCTTAAGTTAAATGTATCATGAACTACATGAGATACATTTGTGTTTGTGTTTGGTAGAGTGGTCTATAGTGTATCATAGCGGAGACATAAAAAGGATACTATGATAAGTAATGATAAGTAATTTAATGTTTTAAAAGACTTACATTAACCTATAGTTGGCCAATAGTTGACTTACATTAACCTATAGTTCAAATCATGAACACAAAGCTTATTTTATAATAAAGTGTTGAAAATCTCATGTAATTTAGTGAGTAATGGATTAAAAGTGAAAAGTAAAAGCAAAAGACTTACTCTATTGATGAACTCTGGGCACTAGCATAACTGCTAAGCTAACTGCAGGCTGTATTCTGGAGTATTCAATTCCTGTTTTGCTTTTGGTTGGCTCTTATAAACTAACTAACTAACTAACTAACTAACCATGGAGACTTATTTGCACTAAGACTACAGTAATGTAAATGTAAAAATAAAGAAAAACACAATAAAAATAGTGGAGATCTTCACTGAAGCTATCGTGAACCTGAATCACTGTGCACTCAATCTTGTTTTGGCTAAAACGAGTCGTGTGGCCCGACTCAAACATGTCTAGGCAAGTACGCAGAGTATCGAGTGAACAACGAGGACCAAGACAAATTTTTAAAGTCAAAATGCTTCGAGAACCAAATTTGATGAGTTCTGAGGTAGCTGAGAACCGAGGTACCACTGTATGTGCCCCTGGATTTGAATCAGTTCATCTGGACATACGGTTTTTGTGGGAAAATCATTTAGTCACTGAGTGACTTCTTCAGTCTCAGCTAGTTGGAACTTCTCCAACCTTCTATACACCACATTTGCATAATGACCAATACTACTTTCATATGGAAATTGAAATGGCCATTAATTCATTAATTCATCATGACATTGTAAGATGGTGAGAAATGTACTTTCAGGCCCCCTCCTCGAAGCACGGATGGGCATTCCCTTGTCACATAGCTAGCTTTTTTGACTCCCCCTTAAAACCAGAATTTCTCCCTATCAAGCATGTGCACCTCTTTATCCTTGAAAGAGTGGCCACTGGCCTGTTGGTGGGTGTACACCGCAGGGTCCTGACCTTATGAGGTAGCTCTTCTACGTTGTGTCCGTTTCACCAGTGGCTGTTTGGTTTCCCCATTGTACAATTCATGGCAATCCTCCCAGCACTTACCAGCATACAGCATGATTCCTGTGATGGACCAGTTCCTGGTATAGTGTTTTGGGCTTTGAAATCAACTGAGACGTGATGTTTGAAAATATGCATCTCAATTGTTCTGCAATTCCCACCACACATGGACTCACCACTGGTTTATGCTTAAACAGCGGTTGTCCTCCTCTCTATGGTTTGCTGGAGCACTGTTTGGGCAGCTTCCTGACTAGTCAGGATAACCACATTTACTCAGGGCCTGCTCAAATGTGCTGTATATAAGATTGTATAGAAGTTTTCCAACTAGTTGAGATGACAATTAGCTGAAGAAGTCACTTAGATGAGTGATGAAACATTTCTCCCACAAAAACCTTGTGTCCAGGTGAACTGATTCAGGGATTTATTTACCTGCATTATTGAGCATGCATCAAGATGTTCATTTTTGTCCTTCTGTAATAGAACTGTTCTGTTTGTAATAGAATATTTTTGTTTGTATATCTCAAAGATTGTGCTGAACACACTTGGATCTTATCCATGTAAAATATTTACCTGAACGCATTAAAAAAATGAATTAGTAAATATCAGAAAGCCTGCTGCAGATGTACATTTCTAAATAATTCGACTATTCTCAGTCTATGATATTAAAATGTGCAGATATTATTATTATATTGCTTTCTTATTTGAAATGAATGGATGAACGCATATGACATTGAAGTTTTACAACTTCCCTAATCCAAACATTAAACACAAACTACAATACTACAATTTAACATATTATTAAAGAGTACAATAACTAAATATCATCAGACACATTATACATCATATGTATATCAGTGAGCCTGTAGCAGATCCAGAGCTCAAAGTTAAAACTGATATATAAAACAGTTGTTACACACCACATAGATGCTGGCTCTCAAGGTCCTGGTATAGTGTGGTATTTGTTATTAATACACTTTATGTTCAATCACACCTACCCATGCTGCGATGTAAGATACCACCCTTGAACTCCTAACAATAACAGCTATGCAATCATTGTACCAAGTGGATGACTAGGTCTTTCAAGGCCACTGTTCCTTTTCATTGCCGTCCCTGAAGACGATTTGTGAATGCGCACCAGAGAGATACCATAGGATTAGGATAATGGAACCTGTTTCAGACAGATAAATCAGATAAATCCATGCAGATTATCCATTCTCAGTCACTTTTGTTAGACTTGTCATGGGTACGTACCCATTAATGCAGTAAGCCTACTGATCTCTGTGGGTTCACAAACCTTTACTTGCAGCTACATGTTTGTTAAAATGATTATTAATCATATGAGATGACATGCATATGTATTTCAAAGATATTTGCATTTTCTGAATTATAAATGCACACGTTCCACTGAACTGTTATAATTCAATCATTTATTACACTAATAAATAATACGATAAATAATAAATGTCTCATAACTTACAGTCATTTCTAAGATGACCTGGCCTGCACCTGGTTCACAGCTCATAGTTACACAACAAGTTAAAACATTTCACCACAATTACACATCAGCGATTTATATAGGATTACAACAACATAACACTCATTAGAGAATGTTATACAAATGTAAATGAAAGGACAGTAGACACTGCGTTGCAGATAATTGGGAGAACCTTTGAAATAATCATTTAATGTTGTAGCAAGCAGAATCTTGTAGTTTTTCTGTCAACAGTCATCTATCAACAGCACTATCGGGCATAAATATTGCAAAGTTAGCTCACTCGGTTAACTGCACACTGAGGGTATGAAAGAAATCTAAACTTTAATTAAACTGACCTCTACGTAATTTTAGACTTGGAACATGATGAATTAAATGTTACAGTTCTCTCATATTGTCAGTGTGATGTTAAGCTAATCACTAACTCACTTCCCAACAAGATAATTAAACTATTGGCAATAGTTTACATTTACATTTACAGCATTTAGCAGACGCCCTTATCCAGAGCGACTTACAATTGATACAATCTTACAATCCAAGCAATTGTGGGTTAAGGGCCTTGCTCAAAGACCCAACAGTGGCAGCTTGACAGAAGTGGGATTTGAACCCTGGACCTTCTGGTCCATAGTCCAGTACCTTAAACGCTAGGCTACCACAGTCCCTCAGAATTTGTAATCTACATCAGTGGTTCCCAACCTTTTTTTCTTGGAACCCTCCATGAGTGTCTAAGAAAAGCTGCCCCAGCCAGCAAACTCATAGACCAAAAAAATAAAGTGATTCAATGCAAATCTGTATCGGCAAAAATGAACATAAATTATAGTTTTTTTGAACTTTTTTCTTTTTCTCTTGGGTTCCATTAGTAGCATTTTCCCGCTTTTTTCATTTTGGCCACTATTCTCTTTTCAAGACAGCTAAACACTTAGCCAAAAAATTTTCAGTGACTTATTTTAATTATATTTAACATGTGCAAATTATTTTTTGACAAACTCAGAGTACCTCAGAGCAAACAAAGCCTCATGCACCCCCTGTGATGTTGGACGCCCTTCTAAGGGGGGCTCGAACCCCAGGTTGGGAATCATGGATCTACATGACTGACTACATTCCATTGTTAAAATACACTTGCGCACACTTTCGAAAAAGCTTAAACTAGGGCACACAAAGCTAGCAGAGCACTCCTCAAAAGAAAAATACAAAATACTCATTCAGTTAATTAGACAGTTAATTAGATATTATACATTGTTGGCACTGGAATAATAAATGATAGTTTGGCTAGTCTTATTGCTGAGTTTAGTGTTTGCTTGAAAAGATACAGAAGCCCTGCAGGCTGTAACAGCAGATGACCTCCTTAAAGGTCTTCCTCATCTCCTGACTCCTCAATGCGTAGATCAGAGGATCAATCACTGAGTTACACATGATCAGGATCAGATACATGTTAAAATTGGACATAAAGCATATGCAATATAGATTCTGTGGACAGCAGATCATAAGGACTAAGTGGAGGAAGAATGGCATCCAACAGACAACAAAGATGCCCAGAAGGATGGTAAGGGTAAGGGCACCCTTCATGCTTGCCCGTTGCTGGAAAGATGCATTGGAACCAGGCAATGTTGCCATGCGCTTCACATGGGATCGTGCTAGTAAGAACATGTGGGTATAGAGGGACGCCATTAACAGCAGCATGATCAAGAACATGGCCACAAGACAAACTATCACTGGCGTCCTGTCAGAGTAAGTAATGAAGACAATTCCGCAGCCTGTACAGAAGCACCAGATGCTGCCGATGATCATACGTGCTCGCCTCGTGGTCATAATGCTATGGTAGCGGAGAGCATAGAATATGGTGATGTAGCGGTCCACGGCAATGGCTAGCAAGCTGCACATGGAGGCCACTACAGAAATGCAGATGAGAGAATCAAACACATTATCCATCTGACGGATGAAATGTTCTTCCACAATTAGGCTCCTGCTTGTCAGAAGATAGATCACTATAGTCTCCCAAGCATTGGAGACACTTACAAGCATGTCTGCCAAGGCCAGACTGCAGATGAAAAAATACATGGGAGAGTGGAGGTTCTTGTTCTTGAAAATGGCAAAAATAACAAGGATGTTCTCTAACAGGCTTACCAAACCCAGTATTAGAAAAACCTCAGATGCAATGTTGACCTGCTCACAGCTTCTTGAAATGCCTGTTTTGGTCTCGTTGGAGTCCATTCTGTGGTTGATGAGAGTAAGGGAGGAGTTTTGGAAAAAAGGAAGCCACAGTGATGCGTTCATCTTGTGGATGAATTTCTGCTGGTGTTGACTACAGAAGCCTTAGGTTCACTATGCTTCAGATTCACTATGCCTTGAGATTCACAACAGGTCCTTGAATACCTGTGTTAAAAAAGGAAAAGATTGATTGAACAAGAGACATGATGCATTATGCAGTGTTTTGGAGCTCTGTGAGCATTCTGATATGTCTATTTACACTCATTGACAAAAAAAATAAAGCTTCCAGAGGCTACTCTCAGAGGCTACTTTTGGGTAATGTACCTCTTGGTGAGAGATTGTTGACTGCTAGACATGCCTCTATAACTCATTTGCTCACAGCTGGGTCTGTAGATCCTGTGCACTCATAGTTCCCAAACAGAACCTGGATTAGTCGCTAAAGACAATAATGTACATAAATAGTAAAAAAAAAAAAAGAAAAAAAAAGAAAAGCAACACGTGGCTGTCAATGCTGATATTAAATAAAGTATGGTAAACATCGCAGTATGTTGGCTACTTAGTCGATACTTGGTATGTTACAATATCCCATATAGCTTTGCATATAATATGTAGTATATGAGAACATATGGTATTCAGACAATGTCCAGATCGCATAACATACAATTTCACAGAACATGTCATGGACGTTAAGCAACACATATCTGTATTTCAGCACCAACCTTATCCCATCTCTGAAACATGGTGGTGGGAGTATCACAGTTTCGCTGCATCTGGACCAGGAGGGCTTGTCAGCAATGATAGAACAATGAATTGTGCTGAAATTTGTTATACCACCAAATCCTGAAAGAAAATGTCAGAACATCTGTCCATGAACTGAATCTCAAGAGGATGTGGGTCATGCACAAAGACAACGACCCTAAGCACAAAAGTTGTTTGACCGAAGAATGGTTAAGAAAGTATAAAGTTAATGCTTTGGAAGGATTAAGTCAAGGTCCTGACCTTAATCCAATAGAAATGTTGTTGAAAGACCTGAAGCTCAGATTAGGAAACTCAACAACACCCCAGAACTGAAGTTCTGAAATAAAGTACAAAGGTACATCTCTCCCAAGCCAATGAGGAGTATTGATCAACAGTTACCAGAAATGTTTAGCTGTAATTATTGCTACCCAAAGTGGGTCACACCACATACTGAAAGCAAAGGTTCACATACTTTTGCAAATCACATATATGTAATATTGGATGATGGTCCTCAATAAAAGAATGACCAAGTATAATATTTTTGTCTCATTTGTTTAACTAGATTCTGTTCATCTACTTTTAGGAATTCTGTGTAGAAATCCGATACATTTTTAGGTCATATTATTGGAGAAATATAGAAAATTCTAATGGGTTAACAAACAACCCCCAAGCACCACTGTATTTGTCTATATAAACATGCAAAATGGATATGTTTTATTTAAGAAAACCAAGGTTAAGCTTAGTGTCCTGCAAACAATAGTTCACAATAATTTATTCTATTTTGTTCCCGTTTTCCAAATCCTATAGACCACCAGCTGTCATCCTTGTTTGCAAGATACACCATGTTTCTCTGACTACCTATATCTACAGTCAAACAAACTACACCCCTTCTGTTTCTTAGCTCATACATCGAGTGCATACTTTAAATGTATGTGAACTCAAATAAAGGCTAGGCTACTCATTTGTCACATCATTACAGCTTTCTAATACTTAAGCTACAAAATGTACAATTAAATCTGAAATAGTTGAGTAAATGTGGCCAAATAAAACAAAATCTCACCTTATTTATCAGCCAAATTGTTGACAAAATTTACCTGTATAGCATCAGCAGTCAGAAGCAGAGCTGGAGGATCACTGATTCTGTTGAATGAGATTCTCTTTAGTACAGCTGATAGAACTGCATCAGCTCCTCCTCCTCCTTGTCATCCTCGTCACCTAATGGGCTGCACATTTACTATACTCTTTTCCATATATCAACATTTTATAATGTAAAAAAACAATGCAGCGATATTCATGAACCTTAGAGATTATTAATTTCTTCATCATCCACGAATATGGTGAATCACCTTTCTGACTTGACCTATTAACACCTTTTCCCCCATCTCATTCAACACACATGATAACGAACAGCCTCTGTTATAATAGCAGAACTGAAAACACTGAATGGCAGTACTGCCTGATTCATCCCACTGCAAATCACAGTTCCATTCCTGATGTGCAACGTGAAAATGGGGCCAATTACTATCATATTGCTTGTCCTTTAACTGGCTGTGTTGTGTTTTAGAAAGAATAGAATGATCCTCATTGTAGACAGACAGACAGACAGATGCTTATGCAATAGCTGAAGTATGAAGCCAACTATGGAGTAATATAATTAATATAAAGGGCATCAATAACCAATAAACAACACATAAATCTATTATACTATATACATGTATATACAGTGGGGAAAAAACTATTTAGTCAGCCACTGATTGTGCAAGTTCTCCTACTTAGAAAGATGGGAGAGGTCTGTAATTTTCATCATAGGTACACTTCAACTATGAAGAAAAAATTCCAGGAAATCACACAGTTCTCACAGACCTGTAACTTCTTCTTTAAAAAGCTCTTCTGTCCTCCACTCATTACCTGTATTAATGGCTCCGGTTTGACCTCGTTATCTGTATAAAAGACACCTGTCCACAGCCTCAAACAGTCAGACTCCAAACTTAACCATGGCCAAGACCAAAGAGCTGTCGAAGGACACCAGGAAGAAAATTGTAGACCTGCAGCAGACTGGGAAGAGTGAATCTACAATAGGCAAGCAGGTTGGTGTGAATAAATCAACTGTGGGAGCAATTGTAAGAAAATGGAAGACATACAAGACCATTGATAATATCCATCGATCTGGGGAATATTTTTTAATAATTTAATTGTAAATTATGGTGGAAAATAAGTATTTGGTCAATAACAAAAGTTCAACTCAATACTTTGTAACATAACCTATGTTGGCAATGACAGAAGTCAAATGTTTCCTGTAAGTCTGCACCAGGTTTGCACACACTGTAGCTGGTATTTTGGCCCATTCCTCCATGCAGATCTCCTCTAGAGCAGTGATGTTTTGGGGCTGTCACTGGGCAACACGAACTTTCAACTCCTTTCACACATTTTCTATAGGGTTGAGGTCTGGAGACTGGCTAGGCCACTCCAGGACCTTGAAATGCTTTTTACGGAGCCACTCCTTCGTTGCCTGAGTGGTGTGTTTGGGATCATTGTCATGCTGGAAGACCTAGCCACGTTCCATCTTCAATGTTCTCACTGATGGAAGAAAATTTTGGATTAAAATCTCACGATACATGTTTCCACCCCCATGCTTCACAGTAGGTATGGTGTTCTTGGGATGCAACTCAGCATTCTTCTTCCTCCAAACACGACGAGTTGGGTTTTTACCAGAAAGTTCTATTTTGGTTTCATTTGACCACGATATTCTCCCAATCCTCTTCTGGATCATCCACATGCTCTCTGGCAAACTTCAAATGGGCCTGGACATGTACTAACTTAAGCAGGGGGACACACCTGGCACTGCAGGATCTGAGTCCCTCTCTGCGTAGTGTGTAGCCTTTGTTACTTTGGTCCCAGCTCTCTGCAGGTCATTCATCAGGTCCCTCCGTGTAGTTCTGGGATTTTTGCTTACCGTTATCATGATCATTTTGACCACATGAGATGAGACCTTGGGTGGGGCCCCAGATCGAGGGAGATTATCAATGGTCTTGTATGTCTTCCATTTTCTTACAATTGCTCCCACAGTTGATTTATTCACACCAACCTGCTTGCCTATTGTAGATTCACTCTTCCCCTACAATTTTCTTCCTGGTGTCCTTCGACAGCTCATTGGTCTTGGCCATGGTTGAGTTTGGAGTCTGACTGTTTGAGGCTGTGGACAGGTGTCTTTTATACAGATAACGAGTTCAAACAGGTACCATTAATACAGGTAACGAGTGGAGGACAAAAGAGTTTCTTAAAAAAGAAGTTACAGGTCTGTGACAGCCAGAAATCTTTCTTGTTTGTGGGTGACCAAATACTTATTTTCCACCATGATTTACAATTAAATTTTTTAAAACTCCTACAATGCAAGTTCCTGGATGTTTTTTCTCATTTTGTTTCTCATAGTTGAAGTGTACCTATGATGAAAATTATAGACCTCTCTCATCTTTCTAAGTAGGAGAACTTGTACTTGTACAATCAGTGGCTGACTAAATATTTTGCCCCACTGTATAATGTTTCTACAATACATAGAAAAGGCTACAACACTGCTTACACATACTGTCCACTGTAACACTAAAAAACTATAGACAAAAACAGTGCATAGTCTCTACCTTTAGTGCCAGTCCATTCATATATCTAGCACTGTGAGAACGTTTTAGGCAGGTGTGGAAAAAATGCTGCTTTCAAAAATAGAAGTGTTAAGAGTTTAGTAAATAAACAAAAGGTAAATCTAAATCAAATCATTATTTGTTGTGACCACCCTTTGTCTTCAAAACAGCATAAATTCTCCTAGGTACACTAACACAAAGTCTGGGATTTTGTAGGATGTATGATTAATCAATGTATGTATGATGTATGATTAATCAGATGTATGATTAATCATTTATACCAAACAGGTGATCATTTTTATATGTAAGTTGATGCACAGTCATTAAGTGAAGCAGAAACAGCTGTGAAAAAGGCTTAAAACTGAGCAAGGAACAGCCAAACTCTGCTACAAAGGTAAGGTTGTGGAAGACAGTTTCATGTCACAGGTCATACATCATGGAAAGACTGAGCACAGCAATGAGACACAAGGGAGTTATACTGCATCAGCAAGGTCTCTCCCGGGGTGAATATTACAAAGCAGACTTTTTGAAGAAGCACAAAGTCTCTTTTGAAAAAGCACACCTGCTGGTTAGGCCCTGGCCCCCTGGTGACCCTGACTTGGATTAAGCAGATATGGGAAGTGCTTGAGTGAGTAAGTGTTGAAATATAGTTGTAAAAAGGAATTAAATTGTATTATAACATTTGATTTTGTATTTTTATAAATATAACATAAGTACACCGAGTTGTTGTTATTCCCTTATACGTTTAATGATATAAAACATTCTGCTACAGAATTTTTGAGAATTACAAATTTAAGACATTTCATTAAGTAATAACTGGGAAATGCATTCAAATAAATTTCTATTTTCCAGGAAAATGTCAAGTATGTGACATTTTCAGTTATTTCAGTCATTAAATGACACAGAAACAGCTGTGAAGAAGGTTTAAAACTGAGCAAGGAACAGCCAAACTCTGCTACAAAGGTGAGGTTGTGGAAGACAGTTTCATGTCACAGGTCATACATCATGGTAAGACTGAGCACAGCAACGATACAGAAGGTAGTTAAACTGCATCAGCAAGTTCTCTCCCGGGGCGAACAATACAAAGCACACTTTTTGAAGAAGCACAAAGAAACGGGGCAATGTTGAGGACTGTAGATACAGTGGTGCCATCTGCTCAGAACTGGCAGAGACCAGTGGGACTCAGGTACACCAATCTACTGTTCAGAGAAGTCTGGCGAGAAGTGGTCTTCATAGAAGAAAAAAACTTTACCTTTGACATGGAAACAATAACAAGTGACTCAACTACACACAAACATAGGACCTAGGGTGCAGTAAAATGGCAGCAGGTGCTCAGGAGTGATGAGTCATTTTAAATATTTGTCTGTAACAGAAGGCAGTTTGCTCACCGAGGGGCTGAGAGTGGTACAATAATGAAAGCAAATGGAGTTGGGGATTTGGTCAGGATTAATGGTGTCATCAATGCTGAGAAATACAAGCAGATACTTATCCATGATGAAATACCACCAGGGAGGCGTCTGACTGTCTCCAAATTTATTCTGCAGCAAAACAATGACCCCAAACATACAGTCAATGTCATTAAAAACAAGCGTCAGTGAAAAGAAGAACAAGGATCTCTGGAAGTGATAATATGTCCTCCTCAAAATTGCTGATCTCAATATCATCGTCTGTCTGGGATTACATGAAAAGACAGCAGGGATTTTGGGAACAATTTCTCTGCCAGGTTCTTTCAAAAACTGTGTACAAGTGTACCTAGAAGAATTTATGTTGTTTTTGTGGTCAAACCAAATACTAATTTGATTTAGATTTCCCTTTAATTGACAAAAATAAAGTAGTAACACTTCTATTTTTGGAAGCATTCTTACTTTGTGGCATTTTCCCCCACACTTGCTTCAAGCTTTTGCACAGTATATATTACACATGCATACACTAAATCACTGAAATAATATTAATTCAGTAAATAAAGATATTATTTAATTAGCTTTGAAAAACAGCTGCTTTTGTTGTAATGGTACAGTGGTTAGAATTGTCGCATCACAGCTCCAGAAACCAGAGAGTCCCAGTCCACCTGCTGCCTGTAAGGAATTTGTATGTTCTCCCAGTGGATTTCTCCAGACACTTAGGTATCCTTCCACATTCCAAAGACTTTAGTTCAACTGGCATCTCTAAAGTGTCCCACTGTGAATAAGTGTGTGTGTGTGTGCATGTGACTGGCGCCCTGTCTAGGGTTGTTTTCTACCTTGAGTCCTGTACTGCTGGTTAGGCCCTGGCCCTCTGATGACCCTGACTTGGATTAAGCAGATATGGGAAGTGCTTGAGTGAATAAGTGAGTGAAATACGGTTGTAAAAATGAATTAAATTGCATTATAACATTAAAATTTTTATTTCAATAAATATGACATAAGTACACTGAGTTGTTGTTATGCCCTGATATGGTTTAATGATATAAAACATGCTGTTACAGATTTTTTGAGAATTACAACTTTAAGAGATTTCTGGGAAATGTACTCAATAAATTTTCCAGGAAAATGTCAAGTATGTGACATTTACTAAATTACTTTGGTCAGACCCTTTCTGTATTGCTGTGTTTTAAATTGATTTCAGCAAAACATATTATATAATGTAACATAGGCATTAAATAATAGAGGGAGTGAATTGTCAGTTCTGCTGGTTAAAAAAAAAACCCAGCAAACTCGTGAAAAAGGGTTTTGGTTTACATATACAGGACTGTGCAAAAGTCTTAGGTTACCATAAGCAATGGTATAGCAGTGGTATATATGTTACCCATCCTAATTATTTGGCTCAAACTGTTACTTTGTGTATTATGTATCATTTGTACACAGTTTTCTTGTAAAAAACAAAATGCCCTTTATATTTACATTACAGAGGCATAAAATGGCTGTGACTACATAATGTCCAGTCAACGACCATTTTGATCAATGACCTGTTTCGCAGAACATAATGCAGTTGTTAAACGGTGCATACCTGTACTGTTATTTCCATCTCTTTTGCTTCTCTATGCAGTTTGTCAGGTCAGATCTTTCTAATTCTCCAATACCCTCCACAGTGCCACTCTCTGCACCTTTCAAAACATGAAAATACTTCTTTCATTTTTTAAATAGTGTTAAAAAAAATCTCATCAGAGTTTTCACACAGAAAAATATATACCATTCGTTAATTCAGTCATTGCCCAAAATCCAATTCTTGGATCCCTCTTCCTACCAACGTAGGAGCAGTGTGTCCCAGTTCAGCTTCTTGTTGCTGGGTAAGATCATCACACATCAAAGTCTTGTAACAACCAGTTCAGGTGGCCTCTTGAAATTGCATTTCCTTCTGCATTACATCATTGATGCTGGAAAGAGATGACAGTCAGTGCAGATTTGATATGAATATATAATATCCAAATATGTCACAGCCAAACTGGATGTCAAGTCAAATTTATTTATATAGCATTTTTTAACAATAGAGCAATGTCGCAAAGCAGGTTTATGAATATTGAAGCCCACAACCCTAACTGAGCAAGCCTAGGGTGACAGGCAATTAAAATCTCATATCCCACTCTTTGGGAGGTCCAAGATACAAAAAGGGACCTGACCTCCTTGGGCTGGCTAGATATATGTAAGAAGAAGATAATATGAGGACTTGCATGAGGGAAAATTTTAAGCCTTTCTGAATGAGATCTGTGGATTAGCACATTTAGCTGGTAACTGGACATAAATTAATTGATTAAAAATAGAGTCAAATTATTATTATGTGAAATTAATTACATAATTACATACATATTTAATACCTGAGACACATAAAACAGGTGCAATGTACAGTGGTGCTTGAAAGTTTGTGAACCCTTTAGAATTTTCTATATTTCTGCATAAATATGACCTAAAACATCATCAGATTTTCACACAAGTCCTAAAAGTAGATAAAGAGAACCTAGTTAAATATATGAGACAACAATATTATACTTGGTCATTTATTTATTGACAAAAATGATCCCATATTAGAGACATATTAGAGAGTGGCAAAAGTATGTGAACCTCTAGGATTAGCAGTTAATTTGAAGGTGAAATTAGAGTCAGGTGTTTTCAATCAGTGGGATGACAATCAGGTGTGAGTGGGCACCCTGTTTTATTTAAAGAACAAGGAACTATCATAGTCTGCTCTTCACAACACGTTTGTGGAAGTGTGTCATGGCACAAACAAAGGAGATTTCTGAGGACCTCCGAAAACACGTCGTTGATGCTCATCAAGCTAGAAAATGTTACAAAACCATCTCTAAAGAGTTTGGACTCCACCAATCCACAGTCAGACAGATTGTGTACAAATGGAGCAAATTGAAGACCATTGTTACCCTCCCCAGGAGTGGTCGACCAACAATGATCACTCCAAGAGCAAGGCGTGTAATAGTTGGCGAGGTCACAAAGGACCCCAGGGTAACTTCTAAGCAACTGAAGGCCTCTCTCACATTGGCTTATGTTAATGTTCATGAGTCCATCATCAGAAGAACACTGAACAACAATGGTGTGCATGGCAGGGTTGCAAGGAGAAAGCCACTGCTCTTCAAAAAGAACATTGCTGCTTGTCTGCAGTTTGCTAAAGATCACGTGGACAAGCCAGAAGCTACTGGAAAAATGTCTTTTGGACGGATGAGACCAAAAATAGAAAAATTTTGGTTTAAAAGAAAAAGCGTTATGTTTGGAGAAGGGAAAACACTGCATTCCCAGCATAAGAACCTTATCCCATCTGTGAAACATGATGGTGGTAGTATCATGGTTTGGGTCTGTTTGCTGCATCTGGGCCAGGACGGCTTGCCATCATTGATGAAACAATGAACTCTGAATTATATCAGAGAATTCTAAAGGAAACTGTGAGGACATCTGTCCATGAACTGAATCTCAAGAGAAGGTGGGTCATGCAACAAGACAAACGACCCTAAGCACACAAGCCGTTCTACCAAAGAATGGGTTAAAGAAGAATAAAGTTAATGTTCTGGAATGGCCAAGTCAAAGTCCTGACCTTAATCCAATGGAAATGTTGTGGAAGGACCTGAAGCGAGCAGTTAATGTGAGGAAACCCACCAACATCCCAGAGCTGAAGCTGTTCTGTACGGAGGAATGGGCTAAAAAAGCTGGTGTGCAGGACTGATCAACACTTACAGGAAATGTTTAGTTGCAGTTATTGCTGCACAGGGGGGTCACAGCAGATACTGAAAGGAAAGGTTCACATACTTTTGCCACTCACTAATATGTAATTTGATCGTAAGTATAATATTTTTGTCTCATTTGTTTAACCGGGTTCTCTTTATCCACTTTTAGGAACTGTGTGGAAAATCTGATGATGTTTTAGGTCATATTTATGCAGAATATGTAATTCAATCATTTTATATTATTTTTAAGTCTTTCATATAATCCTGCAATAAAATGTTATACATAAGTAGGTACAAACTATTTTAAAATAAAACTATATTTCAATTTTTTACAAATTAACTTAAAATGTATATTGCTCTGTGTTTAAACAACTGTTTTCTTTTTCTTTTGTTTTAGTAAGAATGGCTCAGAAACTCTTCTCTCAGTGTACCTTTGTTATTCATTAGAGCTACCTGTGACATGTGCAATGAGCAAAGTTGGACAATTTCCTTTGCCTTGACGAAAAGGAACATTCCGTTCTTCTAGTCTCTTGTTTATTCATGCCTAATTTGGAGGAATTAAGTAAACAGAGAAATTAAACAAAAAAGTTATTAAGTTAGTGCTTGATTAAACTGCTAAACCTGCATTCGGCCTTCGACCAAATGTTTTTTGTTCGCTCAAAAATCTATATATTTAAATCCACAGAAGCTAAATATAAAAATTAAAATAGAGATTATAATAAATTAAATAAATAGTATATTTAATAAATAAAATAATAACCATAATGACATAGAGAATATTAGTATTGAAATTATTTAGACCAATCACTGAAGGTACCTGTGTCCTCAGCAGGAATGTTTTGGTGGCATGGCATGCTCAGTCAACCAGAGGAGGGAGGGGAAGTTGGTACAGATTTCGTTCCTCCTGCTACAATTTAGAATTTTGATACATGACTGTATGGTCAGGCACTGATGCTGGGCATTAAGCCCTGGCACAATGGCATTAGAAGTTATCTCAAAGGTGTCTGTTGGATTTAAGGTCAGGGCTCTGTGCAAGCCACAGTCCTCCATCAAAGCTGGCAAGGTTTATTGAATTTGTTTCAGCAGGGCAGGTAGTCAGACATACTATACTTAAACAGACTTCTAGGGTAGGTGAAAACATATGAAAGTGTCACTTTATGAGTTGAGGTGTTCTGTATTACCCATTTTGCTGCCACTGTTTGTTTATGGAAAGTCCATATGCCTGTTTTCTTCATATTATGAGCACAGTAGTGTGACAGTTTAGTAACTAAATATTTATGTCCTGTATTCTGTCCTTTTCTCACTGACTTGTTCTTATAATGCCATTCTGTTTGACCAAACATTTTATCTGTAGATATCTTACCACAATCAACTATTAGTATTTTTTATTTTAGCACCGTGCACTTGATGCTTTGGTAGCTAACCAGGGTAGAGGCCTTTACGTGGTCACGTGGTTGAATAACCGGACATTTCGATTTAAACAAATACAACTGAGACGAAGATTATAAACTGAAGTCTCGCATCTTTTCTACAAGCTTGGATATAGTTTGCATGATTCAAATGTTATTTAGGTATAGACTATTAAACTGTGACTCTCCATTTCGAAGCATTAGCCTGTTCAAACTGAAGGCGACAGATCCCCCTACTGGACACATTGATTAAAGCGTTTACTTTTAAATTCAACTCATGCTCGTACTTCACTATATTTAAAAAAAAGTAATACATTTAAGTTTAGAATTGCCTTCATTTGCCTTAACAATTATTGCAATTTTAACAAAAAATAAAAAAATAAAAAATAAAAACTGGGAATCGATACCAAAAATGTCCAATTCTCTTATTCCATCGACTTCAGAATCAATTCTACACAGTACAGTAACATGATTTATGCACAGTAGGACTGTCCATTGTCTTCGTCCTATGCTTTTATCACACCACAAACATAAGTCTGATAGAAATTTAACTCAAGGAAATTTAAGTAAGGAAAAAAGCCTAGCACATAAATCGTTTGTCGAGCAAGCCTGTAAAGCCAGGCTATTTTATAAATCAAAGCCAATACTTTATGGTAATTTACACATTACCTGTGTAATTGGCCTAATGAGCAAGTGTAGCATCTGTGGTTGTTTATTGTTTTAATGCCTGCGTAATGTCTACTGAATGCAGATGTATACTGTAATTGCAGGAAGTTCATCTACATTAGAATATATTTAAAAATAGCACAAATGAGTAACTTACCTGTTTTCATTTGAAGCTTACTGGCTGTTGCTCTGACAATCAGAGTCGTGGCAACGCAGCTTCCTGAAAAAAGAAACTGAGCCTAAGAACTAAGTTGTAATACTACCCAATTATTTCTTGGAGTAATTATACAGCCCCACATCAGAAAAAGCTGGGACAATATCAAAAATTCTAATAAAAACTGTAGTGTATCTTACATTTACTTTGACTTTTATTTCATTGCACATGGTATGAACCAAAAATATTTCCTATTTTTCTGTCAACTTCGTTTAATTTGTTAATATACATCCATTCTTGCATTTCATTTCTGCAACACGTCCCCAAAAAAAATTGGGACGGGGCAATACACTCAGTATTCCAGACCTTTTTTTGGAAGAAATAGACGCTGTGTGGCCCTGTGAACATCATCTAAATCAATCAGCACACTTGTATGCAGATCCGATTTTACAGCCATTGCAGGCGGTGGCGCTAGGTGGCGTTTTTGTTATTGTTTTTTGCATTCTTAATAAATTAAAATATTCTTAATACACAGTCCAAAACACCAACTCAAAACAATGAATACTATTATGACTACCTGCATACCAACTTTCAAGTCTAAATGCAGCCATTCGATAGAAATCACATACCGAACACAGCTTTCCCCAATGTTTGTTTACATAAAAAGCACAACCCCCCCACTATTTTACCTTTTAAAATATACTTAGGATGTAAAATAACTTTTGATTTTGTCATAGACAATTCACTTACCGTCTAAACAACTCCACCATACTGTTAAACTCCAAATAAAATGTCAGTAAAGTCATTTTTTCGCTTGCTCACGCCATCCCATAAAAATCCATTCATTTCCAATTTAGCAGGAGGACCGCTTTGTTTACCCCTGTACTAAGTACACAGCGCGAGATTTGGTGTCCAGTCCACGTGAGATTTCGCTTTCATGAGATATTTTGAGATGAATGGTGACAAAGCTGTGTAACTCTTGAATACATTGTTGTATCTGGTCCACATTTTGGATGTAGCTTTACAGATACTGTTGAGGATTTGTTAGACACATGTGCCTTTGTGGCTGCGGGGGCCACACAATTTTGTACCCATATAATTATTTACATCTTATATATTTGCATTTCTAATTGTGGTGATGTCATTCGTTCAGAATAAGTCTCTTTAAGACATGATTTGCAGGTGCGTCTCAGCCTAACTGAGAAAGTACAAAATGTTCTTTGGCCTTGAAAGTGTTCACCAGTTTTGTGAAGTGTGAATGTGTGTGTGCGTAAGATTTTTTATACAGAGACTTGCTCTAAACTCCGTAACTTATGTTATTTCACATGTTCATGTGTATAATTACTCAGTTATTTGTAATTTGATTAATAAGCAGATTTATTCCAAGTGATCCTTTTATTCTGTAAGTGCATATGATGAATAACTATATTTTTGATGTTAAAGTGTTAGTTTAAAGCTTTTACATGGTCACAGAGAGTAATCATGATCTGGATTTAGTATAATTATGAAAGAATTTAATACAATTTATATGTAGAAATTAGAGATTTGATGCTGAAACTAAAAACTGGGATTTTAAAGTTTCAACTTGCCAGGTCAGGATGACCCGAGGGGGGAGACAATGGAGGAATACGGGTGGGGCGCCTCCTGCGGCAGCAAGTGTTCTAAAAGTTGGAAAAACAATGATGACATAATGTCTGACCTTGACTGAGTTGTATATAAGGGCCAGAGATTTGTGGCTCTTTGGCTTCTTCGCACCTCTGCTGTGGTGTGAGGATGTCCCTTATTGCTTGCAATAAACTTGTCTGCCTCTCCTCTGAAACTTTGATTCTGCTTGAGTGTGATTTTTGATTAAGTGATCAGCATGCATTCTGTCAAAAAACCACGACAATACAATTTCATAATTTGTAACAGATACAACAAAGGTCCCTGGTGAAACACAAAATGTACAGCATGGAGGTGAAGAAATATTTTGGCCCAAGTGTTTACTTCGACCATTGTGCTATATGTAAAACTTAAAATAACCAGTGTTTAAATGTAATAGTGCAAATCGCTTGAAAATGAGCTTAAAATCAGATCTGCAGTAAGGGGTAGCGGCTTTGAGGGTGGCTGGTTGCTGATTTGTCAGCGTGTAAACACTGGGTAACGTGATCCGCATGCCTTACTAACGTTTATATTATTCATTAGACTCTCCCTTTTTCTCCTTTTTGTGCCTGATGTGCGCGTCTTGCCGTGCTTCTCCTCAAGTCTGCTGTGTGCTCTGGAGCTGCGCCTCTCTGCCGATCTACAGAGTTTCCAGGATTCTACCAAGCTAACCCGCACTCACACGGAGCACTACAGCTCGGCACCTCCCCACGCCCTGATCCAGATCGCCATGGATCCCCGCCCATCTACGCTCACACACACACAGTGCCTTTTTTACTGGCACTGTAAATAAATTGCACCCTTTTTGAACTCTGCTGCGACTCCAATCTCTTCCAATCCAGAGGTTTCACCGCCAGCTGATTTCACCGTCAATTAGATTTTAGAGCAGCACAGGCGGACTTCAAGACGACATCTTTTCCAGGGACATCCATACTTTTTTCAACAAGCTGCTTGTTTATTTTTAAGGCAGGTGCCCTTTTCATTACAGAACATACAGTGGGGCAAAATAGTATTTAGTCAGCCACTGATTGTGCAAGTTCTCCTACTTAGAAAGATGAGAGAGGTCTGTAATTTTCATCATAGCTACAATTTAATTATGAGAGACAAAATGAGAAAAAAAATCCAGGAAATTACATTGTAGGATTTTTTAAGAATTTAATTGTAAATCATGGTGGAAAATAAGTATTTGGTCACCCACAAACAAGCAAGATTTCTGGCACTCACAGACCTGTAACTTCTTCTTTAAGAAGATCTTCTGTCCTCCACTCGTCACCTGTATTAATGGCACCTGTTTGACCTCATTATCTGTATGAAAAAACACCTGACCACAGCCTCAAACAGGCAGACTCCAAACTCAACCATGGCCAAGACCAAAGAGCTGTTGAAGGACACCAGGAAGAAAATTGTAGACCTGCAGCAGGCTGGGAAGAGTGAATCTACAATAGGCAAGCAGGTTGGTTTGAATAAATCACAATTGTAGCAATTGTAAGAAAGCAATTGCAATTGTAAGAAAATGGAAGACATACAAGTCCACTGATAATCTTCCTCGTTCTGGGGCCCCATGCAAGATCTCATCTCGTGGGGTCAAAATGATCATGATAACGATGAGCAAAAATCCCAGAACTACACGGAGGGACCTGATGAATGACCTGCCGAGAGCTGGGACCAAAGTAACAAGGCTACCATCAGTAACACACTATGCCGAGAGGGACTCGGATCCTGTAGTTCCAGGCGTGTCCCCCTGCTTAAGCCAGTACATGTCCAGGTCATCTGAAGTTTGCCAGAGAGCTTATGGATGATCCAGAAGAGGATTTAAATTAGTATAGCCATGTATCGTGAGATTTTAAGCCAAAACCTCCTTCCATCAGTGAGAGCATTGAAGATGGAATGTGGCTGGGTCTTCCAGCATGACAATGATCCCAAACACACTGCTCGAGCAACGAAGGAGTGGCTCCGTAAAAAGCATATAAAGGCCCTGGAGTGGTCTAGCCAGTCTCCAGTCCTCAACCCCATAGAAAATGTGTGGAGGGAGTTGAAAGTCCGTGTTGCCCCAAAACATCACTGCTTTAGAGGAGATCTGCATGGAGGAATGGGCCAAAATACCAGCTACAGTGTGTGCAAACCTGGTGACGACTTACAGGAAACGTTTGACCTCTGTCATTGCCAACAAAGGTTATGTTACAAAGTATTGAGCTGAACTTTTGTTATTGACCAGATACTTATTTTCCACCATGATTTACAATTCAATTCTTTAAAAATCCTACAATGTGATTTCCTGTATTTTTTTTCTCATTTTGTCTCTCATAGTTGAAGTGTACCTATGATGAAAATTACAGACCTCTCTCATCTTTCTAAGTAGGAGAACTTGCACAATCAGTGGCTGACTAAATACTTTTTTGTTCCACTGTATAAAGCTCTACATGGCCTGGCCCCACAGTATCTGAGTGAACTCTTAGAGTCTTACCGTCCAGATTATCTAATTCGTTGCAGGACTTCTTTTAGTTCCTAGAATTAAAAAGTCACAGCAGGGGGAAAAGACTTTCTCATACATGGCTCCCCAACTATGGAATAAACTTCCCACTTCAGTTTGATATTCAGACAGTCTCCAAATTTTTAAGTCTAGGCCAAAAACATAGTTATTTACGCAAGCTTTTGGTTAGACTTAGACTGGGATTGGGTCACTGAGGCTGAAATCTGAGGTCATGCTTTGGCTTTTGGCTGGGAGTGTCTGGTGGGCTGTTTTGCTAGACTGCGTTTCGGTCCTCTTCATCCTGAGTTGAGCATCCTTGCTTTAGATTAAGGGCAGAGCTGGGGGCTCATAGTCATCATAGACAAAGAGTTGTATGGTGATTAGGGATGTTGGGTTGCTGTCTTCTTGCCTCCCAAGTGCAATCACTCAGGTTTGTGGATTGCTGGGGAGGTGGGTTGCTGATATCTCATATGATCCATCTTGGCTGTGTTACCTTTTGGTTCTCCTTTTACTAGCTATGCTGCTATAGCTACAGTAGCTATAGCTACTGTATAGCTATAGCAGTAGTAGTGTAGTAGAAGTAGAAATACTGTATAAATATTATTAATTGCATTTACATTTACATTTCCAGCATTTAGCAGACGCCCTTATCCAGAGCGACTTACAATTGGTACAATCTTACAATCCAAGCAATTGTGGGTTAAGGGCCTTGCTCAAGGACTCAACAGTGGCAGCCTGGCAGATGTGGGATTTGAACCCTCAACCTTCTGGTCCAGAGTCCAGTACCTTAACCACTAGGCTACCACAGTCCAATTGTTGTTGCTTATTGTCTTTTAGAAGTTAAATCTACTCTTTAGATATGCATTATTATAAAGAAGAATTGAGTTTTTGGATCTCCATCACCATCTGCTGGCAGATGAATTAATGACAAAAAAGCAGCACACAGGAGAGCATTAGGAAACCAGACACTCCAGTATAAATGCTCCTTTTAAAGGAGGTGTGTTGTGTAGGGCATTAATATTTTTATTTTTATATAAAGCCCTGTCTTGGCAGAACTCCTTCTCAGTGTGTAATAATTATAGTTAATAAACGCGATATGCTCGTTGGAGTTTTATTTATTGAAATAGCTTCTGAGGACAAGAATCGTGTGTAATACTGTACTGTCCTCAGACGATATTTGTATAGATAAATCCCAACCATAGCAACCCAAGCGCCAAAGACTTCATTTCCCAAAATTCACCGCGCGGGTAAAAGTCCATGTGCAGCTGTCTGTACAGAGGTATGAGACATGGCGCTGACCGAGGACACGAGGCGACATTGGGGAACTCTGGATCTCCACGAGTTTCATGTAAGCGCAGATTTACACAACACGCACTAGTAGTTCAGCTCCAGGAATAAAGGGCTAAAGTATAAAGGGCTAGGTAGCTAGCTTGTAACGCGTGACGTTTGGCTGAGCTGTGTAACTGTTACAGCAAAGCGGCGCGTGAGTGTGAGTGTCCGTCCGAGTTTGAGTGTGTGACAACTGTGGGCCTGTGTCCACTGTCCGCAGTGCGTCCTCTCTCATGCCATGACCCCTCAGCTGACTGACCAACATATCAGCTGCTGAAATCAAGATCTTACGATTATCATTTTATCGTTTTTACTGGGAGTTAACAGTGCTTCCTGTAAATGTCATTTCAACATTTTAAACCAATAACCACTGAATATGGTGGTGATGTTGATGGTATTTATATGTGTGTGTTTGTTTGTGTGTGTGGCTGGCTGGCTGTCAGCAGCTTGTTTATTTATGGTTGTTTACTGTGTGTGAAGCCACACCCCCTAGCCTGAAGGTGAGCGGACTCTAAGGACTTTTATTTTTACAGCTACTAATCCATAACCATTATGCTTTAAGCATTATCTTTACAACTTATCATAAAACTATCACACACGGCAAGTTCTTACTTGATACATGATGATCGGTTTAACAACATTGCATTGTGATACATTTTATTTAGATTCCTCTGGTCTCTGTGCTTTTTAGAAAGCTATTGTTAGTCACTGTAACATGTAAACTTCGAGTTAACACAGTAAATTTCAGTGTGAAGTATTGCGATATTTAGCTATATAGGTATGCACCATACAGTGGGGCCAAAAAAGTATTTAGTCAGCCACTGATTGTGCAAGTTCTCCTAGTAAGAAAGATGAGAGAGCTCTGAAATTTTCATCATAGGTACACTTCAACTATGAGAGACAAAATGAGAAAAAAAATCCAGGAAATCACATTGTAGGATTTTTAAATAATTTAATTGTAAATTATGGTGGAAAATAAGTATTTGGTCAATAACAAAGTTCAACTCAATACTTTGTAACATAACATTTGTTGGCAATGACAGCGGTCAAACGTTTCCTGTAAGTCTTCACCAGGTTTGCACACACTGTAGCTGGTATTTTGGCCCATTCCTCCATGCAGATCTCCTCTAGAGCAGTGATGTTTTGGGGCTGTCGCTGGGCAACACGGACTTTCAACTCCCTCCACGCATTTTCTATGGGGTTGAGGTCTGGAGACTGGCTAGGCCACTCCAGGACCTTGAAATGCTTTTTATGGAGCCACTCATTTGTTGCCCAAGCGGTGTGTTTGGGATCATTGTCATGCTGGAAGACCCAGCCATGTTCCATCTTCAATTCCATCTTCAACGCCTGGACTGCAGGATCTGAGTCCCTATTGGCGTAGTGTGATACTGATTGTAGCCTTTGTTACTTTGGTCCCAGCTCTCTGCAGGTCATTCATCAGGTCCCTCCATGTAGTTCTGGGATTTTTGC
>JAJAGP010000756.1:0-65000 GCA_025084515.1 Ancistrus triradiatus | reverse complement strand
ACAGTAAATACTTACCTGTGTAGCCTATAGAAGCTGTTTTTCAGGGTTTTTTTGTGACATACAAATGTCCTGTGTTTTCTGGTTGTATTCTAACAAAGAGACTAGGAAATCATTATATATGGTTATTCTAATTATTGCTAAAACAATGGTGTATCTAATCTAATAGTGGCCTATGACTTTTGCACAATACTGTATAAAGGTCAAACGTGTATTTATCTGGAGGGAATAAGGAAAGAGCCTGGAGAGTAATAGAAGATGGTACTCTTGTTTAAAATTTTTTTATTTATTTCTTTTTGCTGCTTTGAGCTCAGTTTTTTGTTAAGGTCCTTTGTTCAGCCTGAGCTCTAAAGAACTAGGTTACATTGTGTAGGCCTGCATCATGCCATTATTTATGTTATTTTAGCAGCTGTAAATAGCCTGTATGTGCAGTTGGTTGGTTTGAATAAATGGTGTTATATTACATTTAACTTGGACGTGATTAGCGGAGATAGCCACACCTCCAGGGTGTGGAGGGTGCAGGACTTCTTTTAGTTCCTAGAATTAAAAAAGTCACAGCAGGGGGAAAGGCTTTCTCATACATGGCCCCCCAACTATGGAATAAACTTCCCACTTTCGTTCGAGATTCAGACACTCTCCAAAGTTTTAAGTCTAGGCTAAGGGGGACGATGTAGCCAACAAACCTCCAAAGGGGGAAAAAAATGATAGGGGAGTAAAGGGGTAGGAATAAAAGGCACGAAAGACTTCTAGTTCGGGTTCCAGTAGAAGTTAAAGCAAAGAGACCCACAGGCTAAGATAGGGTGAAAAGAGAAGGCTTTCTAACACATACATGAGGCCCGCGACCGCACTAGTTGAATAAACAGAAAGAATCGGCCAACAAATTTGCGGTTCGAGATAATAAGCAGCACGTGCTCGCAAAGTTAAAGGGGGAAATGTTTTATGGTCAATAGGGGGTAACATCCAGGGCAGGTACTTATTTACGGCAGGGCTTTTGGTAATCAGACAGGAGGTTTCTGGTGACGCAGGGTATTCAAATGGCTGTGTGTGGGGTTGCTTTGGGGGGTCCCGAGTCTGGAAGTACATGTCGATGGCCGGGCGTGACGGCTTGTCCGTGTAGCCGGTGAGGGTGATCGAAGGGTGAGGTAGTGCGGGGTCGGTGGGGCTAGAAGAAAAACGGGGACAATGGGTCATGGGGGTCCCCGTGGGGTGATAAGAAATTCATGTACAGCTCGGCTGCAGTCCGTGCACAATATAATATGGAAGTGCAGACGGGACCGTAGGGATAGTTCATGGACGGGTGCAAGAGGTGGGGCCTATCCTAAATAGTATGAGTGCGTGACAAGACCTTTGGTAGATGCTGTCTTTGTGCCATACTCGTGGGTGTGGTCCGAAGGGGTCTGGGACAGTGTAGATCACCGTCGTTGAGACTGTGAATATAACCTAACCAGTGTCGTACCTCTGTAAGGTCTTAGCTGGTATGGTGCTGGGGGGCTGTATAAAATGGGCTGAGTGCTGGCCGGGGGTCTCATGTGCTCAGGCAAGGGGGGGAAAAAACAGTGGCAGTGGATGTAATCCATACACAACGCACTAAGTGTAATAAACACTGTGCTCTTAATCAATAACTAATTACATTTTCTGTTTTCTCTCCGAGCTGTGTTCCGGCAGTTCCGGCCCCACACATGATGTACATTTGATGGAGCTCCACTGTGCATAATTCACATTTTATTCGACCATGACTCCATGACTTTAGTTTCGCTCTTCGATTTATTATCATACCCGGGCCACTTATTGTCGATGTGAATACTTCACATTTTATTCGACCATGACTCCATGACTTTAGTTCGCTCTTAGATTTATCATCTACCCCGCCCAAGGAGGTTGGGTCCCTTTTTGAGTCTTGGTCCTCCCAAGGTTTCTTCCTAGAACTAGGGAGTTTTTCCTTGCCACTGTCGCCCTAGGCTTGCTCAATTTGGGATTGGACGTAGTTATTAGGAGATAATCTAAACCTGTAAAGTTGCTTTGAGACAATGCTCCATTGTAAAAAGCGCTATATAAATAAATCTGACTTGACTTGACCTCCCAGCCCTAAACCCAGCAATGAATTGATTGGTTTTATTTGTTGCAAAATCCATTGTGACCTCTTACCCAATGATGCAGCAATTTATCACAAGTGCACACTCACTATTTAAATGGTTATAAGTAGGGGTGTGCGATGTGCATCATCTACAATAATATCTTAATTGTTGTTATAATGATGTGAGAGACATTATCGAGTATGTCACTCACTTTGCTAAAAAAGAGTCAAAAACACACCTTAAGAGTTCACATATTCACTGCATCATGTAGCCAGGTAGGATAGACTACTGCCTCCGCGGAGTGACTGCATGCAGCATGCTAGCGCCACAAGTCAAGCCAGTCTTCTACCTGAAAGCACATGCCTGCAGTTAAAAATGTGTGAACAAACTGCCCTAAGAGACAAAATACAGACACCACCAGCCTCGCAGCCCATGTTGTCAGAGGTGGTTTGCTCAGAAGACAAGGCAGTCTGCAAACTGTCTGCACTGGGTTGCTGATAGAGACAGCTCGATAACTAACAAACCTCAGGAGTCAGCTGTCCACGCCAGAATGCTGATACAACAGCTCTAACACTTCCGGGCAGCAAATTATATAATATTGTTCGCCGCTAGAAGTGCTACCGAGTGCCACATACAATGTCAACGCCGAACAGCATGCTGGGTAAAGCTCTCTAGGTAGCCAGGTAGCATAACATACACCATAGCCTAGCCTACCCTAACAGTCGTTAACAGCTGAGAAAGCCTCCATCGGGTTAAAGAACAGAAAACAGAGATGGAGGATAAAGAAAGTGAGACCGGAGATGCAAGTACTTGTGCCCAAGAAAGGTGTGTGTCTGCAGCGTTTGGTTTTCAAAAATCCAACGCAGACCAAAAGACTATAATATTGCTATAAAGTTTTTCGAGCCACCGTCAGTGCCGTTAATCAGCATCTCCAGTGAAACAGTGAAGCCAAAGGCTCAGATATTGCTTAAAGAGGCATTTTCTTGAAGGCACTACATATGGCAGGAAAGGCAAGCGGTGGAGTGTCATTACATTATCCTTACCGCGGCGAAAAGGCATTTCTCTTATTTAAACTTTGCTTTTTAATAGGTTGCAGTTTACACAATAAAAACTGTTTACATTCTGCAGATGTTTCACAGATCCTGATGTCTTCATATATTGTGTAATTTTGTGGCACAAAGTAAACCCCATAGCCTTCATTGTATACATGATGATGTTTAAAAAATATTATAAATATATGACTGTGGTAGCCTAGCGGTTAAGTTACTGCACTATGAACCAGAGGGTCCAGGGTTCAAATCCCACCTCTGCCAAGCTGCCACTGTTGGGTCATTGAGCAAGACCCTTAACCCTTAATTGCTTGGATTGTAAGACTGTATCAATTGTAAGTCGCTCTGGATAAGGGTGTCTGCTAAGTGACAAATGTAAATATATTATATCTATTTATTAAAATACTGTATACTAATATATACATTACAATAAGCTTCAAATCTATATAAAATTATCTAATTTCTATGTCATCCACTGTAACCTTTTCAGATTGCTCTCGTTTTCTTTTTCAGAGGGGTGAACTTGGTGCCATTTCTGGAGTACATCGGCTTACCTGATAAGGTGGTGGGCGTTTTGCGGGACTCTCAGGGTGGATATGCACTAACAGCCTACGCTATGTATAAGGTATCAGCTGGCCAGAGCTGCAGTATTAACAGCATGCATAAAACATGAAGGCCGTGTCTGTGAAAAGTCTACGCCATCCACTCAACAGCTTTTTCTTCTTGCTTGACAGCTTGCTACACCAGCCCGGTACACGGTGACACTCGGTGGCACGTCTCTGTCAGTGCAGTATCTCCGCAAGCATGGTTACTTGTCCACCCCTCCTCCTGTTACAGAGTACCTGCAAGACAAAATGGAGGAGACCCGAGACAGAATCTCTGAAAAGATGGAGGAGACGAAGGAGCGCTTTTCAGAGAAAATGGAGGAAACCAAGGAGCTCTTCTCCGAGCGAATGGAAGAGACTAAAGAGCGCCTTGCTGAAAAAATGGAGGAGACAAAAGACAAGCTTGCTGAAAAACTGAAAGACACGAAAGACCAAGTGTCTTTACGAAAGAAGGTGGACTGAGCGTTCTGTTTCAAGCAGTAGAAACGTATGATGCCTCATACACTGGAAATTTGGATTGGGCCTAAAGTATTTACTATATTTTGATAATAACCGTTCCATTATGAAAAGGACGTCATCCCAAATAATAACATCATTGTGTTGAAAAGAAAACTAAATCTCAGACACAAGCGCTTAAACCCCAGTACACTCACGTGCCATTTAACCACCACATTTAAGTTCTGTGAAACAGGTTGTTGGTCAAAATGGTCATTGACCAGACATTACCAGTCACAGTCGTGGTTACAACCTGTGCTACTGTAATGGAAATATAAAGGGTATTTTCACAAGAAAATTGTGCAAACGAAACACTGAAAACGAGTGGAACGCTACCATCTACACAGCATCCAAAGCCTAAACTGTTATACATATCACTCCCTCCAGGAAATGCACTACGCTGTGGTCCTTCAGTTACACACACCTATTAATGATCACACAGAAGAAAATGTAAACGTGAATATACACAAAGGAATATAAACATAAATGGACATACCTCACTGGCTGCACACAACCAAGAGGGAATGAGTCCACTTGAAGAAACAGTCATTTCCTGGTGGACTCATGCCCCCTCTAAAACTGCACCTATGCAATGCAGTATCACTTTTAAATGGGCGTCACAGTGGTTTGGCAGTTGCTGGGTTCAGCGCCGACCTCGTACTGTGCTTCTGTGGAGTCTGCATGGGTTTACTCCGGGTGATCCGGTTTCCTCCCACAGTACAAAGACATGCATTACGTTACTCAAAATTGGCCCGATCTGAGAATGTATGACTAGTTTCGAAGTAACCTTGTATATCGATATAGCCGTGTGTCTGATGTAAATGGCTATTGATGCCAAAAGCAACGTCAAATAAACAAACTATCACCTTTTAAATACTTGAAACCTTTAAGTATGTAAAGACAAAACATCACAGCCAAATGACCGGCACTTTTCACTTCTAGGTATATGTAGGTCAAGCCGGCACAGCGCTTGTAGTGTTAAGGCAGCGCTCTTGGCAGGGAAGAATGTGACACCAAAAAGTGCAACACAGAGTGTAACGTATGCCCTGTTTAATGCAAAATACCGTATTTTCCGGGCTATAAAGCGCACTGGATTATAAGACGCAATATCAATGATCTGGTGCTAACGGATCTATTTTCATACATAAAGCACACCTGGTTATAAGACGCATGAAATGAAACAAAACTCTTAAGTTCCCTCGGAAGCTCAGTTTGGTCTTTACCTGGTGCAGGGCGTCTTCTTGCTTCCTCCACTTCCGTACCATTGATTCGTTAATGTTGAATTCTCTCACAGCTGCTCTATGTCCATGTTGTACTGCGTGACTGATAGCGTTGTGTTTGAAATCCGCTTGAATGAATGCACGTACCCTAATGCTGAAGCACATACCGTATTACTCCGCTATGCTGCGCACTACGTTTGCCGTAAGGTTCGTAACTTACCAAGGCCGTGCTAAAACATTTTGACAGATTTATGAGCGCCGTGTACCATCTACAATCGGTTCTAGGTCAGAAGGCTCAACCAGAATTAATTCATACATTAGACGCACCGCATTTTAAAGGCGCACTGTCGATTTTTGAGAAAGTTAAAGGATTTTAAGTGCGCCTTACGGTCCGAAAAATACGGTACATCAATATTCATGAAGATACATAAAATATATGCAAACAAAACATCAAAATATGGCTATTTATGGCAGTAAAAATACACATGCTCTACCTGGTTTAATTTGACCAGCTGTTTATGGCTGCAACATCTGGAGGTAAAAGACAGATTTTTTTTTTTTCATGTTGTAATTTGTTATAATTGTCGAAACGTCGATCAGATGGTGGTTAAACGGCGCTTACCTGTAATTACTGTTTCATTAATAAAAAAAGGGACGTCATCCTAAATGATAACTTCAGTGTCTCGATAAGAAAACTAAAAATGTACACATTGTGCACAGACGTGTTTACTGTCTGCAGCTTCATAAAACAGGCCACTTTCTCAAACACAAGCTCTTAAAGCCTAGTAGAGTGTTTACACCTTACCCATTACTCTCTCTACAGTTGGCCAAAAGGAGACAAAACGCCACCATTTTAGAACAACGGGACGTGTGCCCTTAATTCTCTACTAATACCGCACATTTCACTAATACCCATACTTCGGAACTGTGGTTTGGACCTAAATACTTGTTTTGGCTTAAAAGTTGAAATGGCTTTTTTTGTGGTGTCACATTTAGGACTTTTAAATAAAGTGTGAATGTGTTTAAGGTAATTGTATAAGCACAGTTATGGTGTGAATTGACTTGAAAGTGAGTCATTTAAAGTCATGTTTGCTGTATGTATTAACACAGAGATTAAGAAAAATCAACTTACACTACCTACTGATTGTGTTGGACTGCAACTATGCAAATTGTTATTTTAATAAATGTGCTGAACGAATAAATCAGCCTTCTATGAACCTATGCTTGAGATTCCATCAACCACAAATGTGTTAATGGAACTGTGGTAGCCTAGCGGGTAAGGTACTGGACTCTGGACCAGAAGGTCCAGGGTTCAAATCCCACCTCTGCCAAGCTGCCACTGTTGGGTCCTTGAGCAAGACCCTTAACCCACAGTTGCTTGGATTGTAAGACTGTATCAGTTGTAAGTCGTTCTGGATAAGGGTGTCTGCTAAATGCTGTAAATGTAATTTAGGTTCCTCATTTTCTTGTAGTCCGTCAGTTCCAACCCACTAGCATTCTGGACTGTATTGTCTAGTACAGGTTTTAAAAAACAATTTTGCTTGCTTAAACAGTACAAGGGAACCTCGGAATTTGAACTTAATTGGTTCCAGAAGGCTGTTCTAACACTGATTTGTTCTAAGTCGGAATCAGATTTCCCCATAAGAAGTAATGTAAATAGGATTAATCCATTCCCAACCCCTAACTTATCCGTTTTTTGTTTTTGATGCCTATATTTTGTATTTAATTAATGATTAAAGTATGAATAAAACAAAGGAATGTAACACAATGCATAAAATCAATAAAGACATGAAGCAAGTTAAAATAAAGTGAAACTGTATAGCCACTGAGGAGAACGCAGTTTTGTGACATATGATACAGCGGCGCCGAGACTGAGGGGGTGTCTGAAATCGCACCCGTAGACTGATATAATATAATAATAAAATAATATAATATACATAATATGCCTACGATTCCTGCCTAGGTATTCTGTACGTGTTATGGAAATTGACAAACTGTATTGGTGAAGTATCACCACCGTTGAGTGTTTTATTTAGGGTGCCCATGTACAAGGCGGACTTTTTTGTTTGAATTTTGGGTCTAAAAAACAAAACAAAAAAAACAGACTGTTTTGACGATATCCGAATTGTTCGAGTGAAGAGGCATGCGGATTCTGAGGTTCCACTGTAATTGACATTAAAAGAAGTTTATATTAACCACAACTGGTTAATATAACAACAAAATGCAATTATTACTTTTGAATAATTCCATCAACACAAAACAGGTTACCAGAATGATACCTTTAACACAAGGTACACTCATTGACAAAAATAAATAAATAAAAATAACTCACCAAGAGTAACTACTTACCCGGTTAGGCCGCCTCTAGCCTGGATACAAGATGAGATCCAGTTGGGCTTTGAGGCAAACAGGTTCTGTACGGTATCCAGTGGCACATTTGCCCACAGATGTTGGAGCTGGGCCTGTAGATCCTCACACCAGCAGTTGGGGCAGTGTGTCCCTCCACAGCAAAGGTAGGACTGAAGCGCTCACCACGAGGCCTTGAACCGGCTCGTCATCGGATGTCGAACAGAACCTTGATTTGTTGATTTGATCCTCTCTACTGGTGGTGTGTCTGAGCCATCCAGAGCCTGGTCTGAACGGCCTAGATGGCAGGAAATTCGTTGAAACGATCACCCTGCTTTTCAGTGATGCTCCCCATCTCGGTCTGTCAGCTGGGCAAAATGTCTTCGAGAGCGTCGTAGGGGCATGTCTAGCAGTTAATGATCTCTCACCAAGAGGTAAACTACCCAAAAGAAGCCTCTGGAATCCTATTATAGGGCAGCTGGGGAAGTACTTTTACACCCTCTTGTGGCAAGACCTAGTGTCTAATCAGACCACAACATAATCATTTACATATCTGCCTGAGCTATATCTGCATGCAGAACTCTGCAGTAATCTGACATTTCTGTTTTTATTTCTTGTCAATGAGTGTAATTATTTCACTAGGCACTTTTTTCACTGCCCATTTTATTAGGCACAAATTGCTAGTACCAAGTTGGACCCATTTTGCCTTCAGGTTCAGCAAGGTCCTGAAAACATTCCTCAGAGGTTTTGGTCCATATTGACTTGATAACATCACCCAGTTGCTACAGGTTTGTCGGCTGCTCACCCACATCCCAAACGTGCTCTATTGGATTGGCTCTACTGGAGATCTGAGGACTGTGGAGGTCATCTGACTACAGTGAACTCACTGTCACGTTCAAGAAACCAGTTTGAAATGATTTGAGCTTTGTGACATCCTGTTGTTCACTCAGGTGGGCCCAAACTGTGCCAAGAATAATTCCCAACACCATTACACCACCAACAGCAGCCTGAACTGTTGATACCAGGCAGGATGAATCAATGCTGACCCTACCATCCAAACGAAAGAAATCGAGACTCGTCAAACCAGGAAACAATTGTCCAGTCTTCTACTGTCCAAATTTAGTGAGCCGGTGTGATTTGCAGCCTCGGTTGCCAGTTCTTAGCTGACAGGTGTGACACTGTTGAAGCGCCACTCACTGGATATTTTCTTTTTTTTTTTTTTTTTGGATCATTCTCTGTAAACCTTAGAGATGACGTTGCGTGAAAATCCCAGTAGGTCAGCAGTTTCTGATATTCTAAGATCAGCCCATCTAGCACCAACAATCATGTTATTTACATTTACAGCATTTAGCAGACGCCCTTATCCAGAGCGACTTACAATTGGTACAATCTTACAATCCAAGCAGTTGTGGGTTAAGGGTCTTGCTCAAGGACCCAACAGTGGCAGCTTGGCAGAGGTGGGATTTGAACCCTGGACCTTCTGGTCCATAGTCCAGTACCTTAACCGCTAGGCTACCAAAGTCCTGATGTTATGATAAAAGTCACCTAAAATCACTTTTTCTATCCCATTCTGATGCACGGTTTGAACTTCAGCAGGTTATCTTGACCATTTTTACATACCAAAACGCATCGAGTTGCTGCCTGGCTGATTAGATATTGCATTAACAAGCAACTGAACATGGGTACCTAATAAAGGTGCTAGATAGTGTATGTAGAGTCTAAGGAACAGTGATTAGGGAACCATTTCAGACACAGCTCAAGTACAGATATCTTATCTAAGCCATTTGGGTCTGCGGAGTCATTCAATCCTTTAAAGTCATCACCAAGAATCTTCATTAAGATATAGCAGCTCGAAATGAAAGCTGAGTAGCATTAAAGGGTTAATGTGAGTGACGGTGTTTCAAACTTCTGCAAAAGTAAAGAAATAAGACATTTAAAGTACACAAATTAGTATTTTTAAGTTTTAATGGTTTCGCTATGGTTTGACCACAGCAGTACAAGCATAAAATCTTTGACTACAACGGCATTTAGAGCAACATTTTTTGACTATTTTTGAACTTTTTTTTTTCTGAAAAAAGTATTGCAATAACAGACCTTAGGTCTAGAAACCTATTACATCACAATTGCTTAAATAAAAAGAGAGGCAAAATACACATATTTAACGTGTATATAAACATATGCATGTACGACGTGTATATAAAAATACAAGTACACACTTATGCATACACACAGATTAAAAAAAAAAAAAAAAAAAAAACGCTGGGGTACAAGGACAAATTCGTAAATAAAAAAAAATGAACCATACAAAGTCCATGATGGAAGCAGTCCTGTATTGACCAATAATGCTGAAACCTTACGGTTAGCCGCGGTGTGCACAAGCATCTGATGCTCTGAAGAAAACAAAGTGAGGTACATTCAGTTTCAGTCATCGCTCGCTCCTCACACTAGCGCAAGGAACAAAAGTGTACAGCCTTCTGCTGCGTTACATCACACACCACAGACCTGTGAACTGCCATCGAGCACTGGGCAAATGAAACAGAATTACTATGTACATTATCTTCAGATCCAGAAATGTGGACATGCTCAACAGTTAAAAGTGAACCCCGACGTAATTATCCGTTAAGTAAAATGTTTTGTTCCGACATACCTCATACACAGAATGTCTGAAAAAATATAAATAAATAAAAAGAAGAATGGTAGAACAGTGGCACTGTACTCATATTACTGAAAGGCTGGAAGCATAGCGTTGTACGGAAACTTTAAGACTGGGTATTACGTGGTCACAAAGTACCTCAAATAATATACGCACTTTCTGAAGTCCACTCACCGATTGATTCATGTTTACGCAATACAGATGTCACAAGTGTGTGCCTTCTAGATTTACTAAGTGCACCCGGAAGCTTTTCCTTATGGAACGTCCATCTGTAGAGTAAGCATCACCCAATGACACGTAGGGAATGTAGCGACTAATTTACCGATCCTAAATATTGTGTCTAAAGTGAGCTGGAAGTTAATATCTTCTTGTTCTGAGGAACTGGCGCATCAGCTCCGGTGGCTCGGTAGGTAGAGCGAGCCGCTGGAAATGGCCATGTCTGAGGTTCAGTCCCTGGCTGTTTAAGAAAAAATCCAGCTACTGGTGGCAGAGGGCGCTCCCAGTGCCAGATCCAGTCCCGGCTAAATAAATGCCATGGTTGCCAAATCTATTACGTGGATCACCAATAACCAGGCAACTTCCAATATTAAACAATGAATTACAAGTGTAAGCACTGCGCTAGTTTCTCCACGTTTATGAACCAATACAAATGTGGTAAATGTAAAACGTTCCGGGGGAGACAGCTTGGTAAAATCCAGACAGATTTCTAACCAGTTTTACCATGAAACTGCCAAGCCCTATCAAGTACATGTTAACATTATTCGGGGCAGTAATTAAAAACAAATAAAAATAACATAAAATCTATTTCAAGCAACTTACTTGTCCTAGAACTGCCGCCATTCATACTGTTAGAACTGTTATTATTTATAAGAAAAATAAGTAGTACTTTGTAATCATTCTGTAATTCATATTTAAGTATTCTTTTGCAAACCTCTGTGTTTACAAAAAAAGAAAAAAAAAAAAAAAAAAAAAAGACAAAAAGCACATCTGCAGGCATTTACAAACCTGTCACCGCCATGTTAAATTTTATACCATCTATACATTATATTACATTATTAACAAGATCTTCTGTGGTTTCTACCCATTGGGTAGGATATGTGTGCATAACATATTCAAGTTATTTACAGCACCTTACAAAAAAAGAAAAAAAAAAAAACAAACTAAACAAAACAACAACAAACAAAAGAAAACTAATACAGACGGGAAATAATAAGCACCGTTGGAAGTGAGGCACACCAAAGGTGGGAGCTTGAAGAGTGCAAGTGGGTTCCTACGTCTGCTCAAAAAGTGAACATTAGGCACCGAGTTAGGTCACGTCATACGCACATGCAAAAAAACGCCTCTTTCCATGGACGATTACAAACGAGCCACTTCTACGTAGCGAGGACTATGAGGCAGGAAAATCTGCGTGGAAGTGGTGAAATGATGGTCAATAAACAAGAAAAGGGTCGGAGCAAAATGACTGGCAGAAGCAGCAGCAGAGTTAGCAGCAGTGGCAAACAGCAGAGATGAAGGAAAAAGCTCTGGGTGCTCTTTGGAAGAGTAAAAGAAGATCTGTCCTTAATACTTTTCATGCAGCTGAGCCAGTAGCAAACAGAAAACCATGGTTCCAACTCTCTCCACAGGAACCTTACATACTCATTCGCCCATCTCAACCGGTTAGAGCTCAAACCCAAAGAAAATGGCTGGGGCCGCTGGCATAAGCCCTTACTAAATGCAGACATGGCAGTAAAAAAATAAACTCAAGATTTACACAGGGTCGGGTTTCCAGGCACAGCGTTCCAACAGACGGAACAGAGAACCGTCGTTACTCGCTTCATTCTCGCCTCATCTGTACGACCCAAAAACTATACAGATGGTGCTGCCTGTTATATAAATACTTAAGAGAAATTCCTCCAAACACTGCCAGACACTGACCAGACTTTGACCTGCATTAACACACACACACACTTGCCTTGCTATCCTTGTGAGGACTTCTACTGACATCATAACTGTAGCAAATTAATGCTACACCATAACCGAATTAAGATCTTTTGGTTTTTCAAAAGAAAGCGGCTGTTTATGTTAAAAAAACAAACAAAAAAACCCCACAAGTTTTCCCCATGAGTACCAGCAAAATGTCCCCACAAGGTAAAAAAATGTCAGGACTTTCCATCCTTGTTGGGACATTTGGTCTTTCCACTGACAATGAGTGTGTTTACATGCACTTAATAATCCAGTCAGTCAGATTTCTGCAGTTATCTGATTATTAGATGGTCATGTATACAGTACACTCTGACCTAGAAATCAGATTAAGAAATCCTACAGAGTGCTGGATTTTATCCCAGTAGTCGCATTACTCAGAGCATGTATACCAGTTACAAGATTACAATCGGTTTTTTTCTGTGCATGTGCGTGAGCCTAACCCAACACGGTTGCCAGGTCCTCCTATTCCAAAGACTTTATTTGGCCAATGATTGTTACAGGATTTTTCTTGCAAAATCTGGCAACATGCCACGAAATTAAAGGCAGCAAAACGGCTGTCGAACACTTTGTGGGAACTCTGAAATGCGGTAAACAAAGAACTTGATTATTTCATATTATGTTTTGAAGTTAATGTCCCATATTTCGGTCAGATTATTGGCTGGTTGCAAAGTAGCAACGCGATTATTGCTCGAGTCGTGTAAACCTTGAGATTTCAAATGAACTGTATACTCGTTGATGGGATTACTGACAATATCTGATTTTCTGCAGTTATCGGATTATTAAGTGCATGTAAACACACTGATTACTGTAGGGAATTAATGCTGCAGCTAAAGTTAACCTCAGTAAACTAAACCTAATCTTTTGGCTGTTTTAGTTTTTCAAAATTAAAAAAGTTCCCGTTTTTGTACAAAAACAATTAAAGAACTGACAGCCGACAAAAGTTATCAAGTCAAACTCGGCAGGTTTTCCATCATTGTGAGAACACTTGGTCCTCACAAGCATAGGAAGACAAGGGGCCTCATACATGGAACGCGAGCAGAACAAATTTGCTCCTTCGTGAAACACTTTTTCCATAAATGACCACATTCACGAAAGTTTAAAGTGTTTAGGAGTATCAGGTGAGTAATACTCACCAGTGGAAATAGCTGATCTGGCCCTGTTGTGAGAATGCACACTTCGAGGTCATAGAGATTGATTAGTGTGTTAGTAGAGTCCAGCAGGTCCCACGCTCTACCTGTCCAGGTGCTGGTCGGATTCTTGACTATTCCAGATGCTGACAGATCGGGTATATCCCCAGCTCTCAGTCAGCCGCATCATCCAAGGAGTTTTAGACGGCATAATCTGTCTCGCTACAAGTTCATTTACACTGCGGAACAACAGCTGGAAGTCGAACAGAATTTCTGTGCCATTGCTTTCTTCCCAAACATCATCGAGACTATCAACTGTACACACATTCGCATCAAGGCACAAACATCAAGAAGCACTTGCATATACAAATAAGAAGAACTATCATTCAGTCAATGTGCGACTGATCTGTGATGCGACATATCTTCTGAATGTTGTAGCCAGGAGGAATCCTCTGATGTTTGGAGAGTGGCATTATAAGAGATCATCGGTATGAAAACATAAGGGATAGAATGTTGTAAGTTTATTCAAATAGCCGACAAGTAATTTGGCATCAAGACACTTTTTAGGTCACCACTGTGGACTCTCATAATCTGAATGCACTTCATTCAATGAAACATCGATTTCCGCATCAGAATAGTTTTTCTTTGGAAATACCTCTCAGATATTTGAGGATTTTTCCTGTGTTCCTCAGTCCAAAGGCTTCTTGGTATGTTTGTCATTTGTTAGTATGTTATGATATTGTATGCTAATTGTACAGGAACATGCTCACGCGCAGAATTAGCGTACCATTGGTATTTATTCACATACGGACGTCCTACTAATAAATCTGGTGTTTATGCGGCATTCGTGAATCTGCTGGAGAGTTTTCAGGAAGGTCCATTTCACACGCAAATTCCTCGCAGTTTGCTCGTCTTTGTACGAAAATTTCATGAATGAGGCCCAAGGTACGCACACACAAACACAGTGGAAATTCTTCTTTTTATGGCGGACAGCTCTCCTTAATTTGTGCTTAGGGAACCAGCCCTAAACCCTAAACATGCACCCAGACAGACTTTTCCACACATGCACACAGTCAGAATCCTTCTCAAGTCTGGGTCCATGAAACCAGCTCATTGTCTTTCAAGTGTAATGCTATGCAGGTAAGGCTTGTGGCCAAGAGCCAGACCAAGTACTATAAAACCTGTCCCAGCAGACTGACCTACTGATCACGTTATCATCTTCGTTTACAACCTCATACACCATTTCACTGCTGCACGTACAGTTTCTGTTTTGGGGCAGTGATACCATTGTTGATAGGGATTACCATATGAATAGGCAGTTCAAAAGCAGGTGAATAGTCGAGTTAAAAGTTCCAAGCTGACCAATAAAAGACAATCATGGACAATGTCTAGTTTGTCCATAATATGGAACAGAACAAAAATGCAACTGGCACGGGTGATTTTCAGTCATTACTCTTCATGGTAAAGGGATTTGTGCTGCAACTTCTAGGCAAAAGTACCTTTGGGTCAACCATCAACAAGATTCAAGCGCTCAAATCTGAGCTTAGTCCAGCTGACCCACTACGCCTCGTCCACATATTCAAATAAAAGCTTGTAAGCAATGCCCCTTACATCCACCAGGCTCACTGAGCCTCTGAGCCTCCACTTCAGTTCCGATCAGTAATCAGTTCTGAGAAGACCGTGTACGCTTTACAGCAAACGGCACGGGTCGCTCAGAATGTAAACTTTCAGCACAATTTAGCACCTTGGATCATTGGATACCCAGTGCTATGCATACGAAATGACTGAATATTAACGAGTGTAGCTTTAAGTGGTGGAAATTAGTGCTTATAATCCAAAGCAGGGGTTCGAGTGCTTTCTTAACACTTGCCATGTCAGTGATTTCCTCCTCTATGAGACGAATCAGGGTTTGACTACTTACAAGGACCCAAAGAGGAGTTCCCATCACATTCCCATTCACCTTTAACAGAGATTCCTACCTAGGTGCTTAATACCAACACATCTGAGGGCTGAGTAGGGGGACATGTAGGTGCTGGGGTGAATTAACACCACCTGCTAGTAGAGGAGAGCAGAGAAGGCAACATGATCAGAGGAAGGCTGGGTTAACGACATTTACAAAAGATTAACCAGCCGCACATTAGCCCTTAGCTTCGATGTGTCTTTAAACTGGATTTTAACTACCCAGGAGATGTTCTACACTCTGGACACTAAAGCGCTATTACCCACGAGGTGTAGCACAGATGGACTATGGTGAGAAAGGGACTGAAAGTGAAGGAGTGCATGGGCAGCAATAGCCATTTCAAGTAAGGAAAAGCCAGGAGAAACTTCTTTTTTGAGCTGTAGAACGCACAGGATTCGAGCTCGCGCGCACAAAAAAGATTCTGATGATAAATAAATGCTGTTTTGGTTTTTGTCATGGGCTAAGTGCAACAGGTATAAAGGATCGCCACAAGTACCATGATTGCAGTCCATTTTACATTTGAAATCCATTTTAAAAATAGCCTGACCCTGCTCAAAAGTGGCATTTCTTCGTTATTTTGTGTGGTTTAAGCCTATTGGAGACAAACAAAACCATTTCAGATACTAGATTTAACAGACTCGGATAATAAACGACTACCTCAGCATTTCTGTTAGTAAAGTGACAGTATTAATTGAAAATAACATTGTTAGCATTCAGCTGACCTCAAGACGCGGAGAGGGTCCGAAATTGCGAGGAGGACTGAGAGCAGGGTTTAGCGAAGGAGGCATTTTAGGCTGGATCCAAGTAACTTGTGTGCAGAAGTCAGGATAAAACCCCTATTGCTCCCACAGATCAACTTTGGAGTTTCTGTTCAAAGTCTACAAATGCAACAACACAATAACAACAAAAGACCATGTCTATCCCTCTTCTCATTCCCACAACAAAGATAGTGCAACATTTGTGTGTTTTGATTTGAATGTACAAGAGCGAGACTACACCCTCATGCCAGTCCCCACACAAAAACCTTGGCACTACGATTTGGATTTCTATGATTCCTCTCTTTTTTTTTGTTTTTAAATCTTCCATGTGCACAGATTCTGGTCTTAGAAAGATTATCTTCAACCCCACGTTCTGTCCTAAACCTGTGGGCGTGTGGGTGCTTCGCAGAGCAGGTGACTAAAAAAAATGAAGTCGAATTGAAATTCAAAAAAGCTTGTGGCTAATATCTCCCATTTGAAGTAATACACAAGTACAAAACGGCGCTACAAAACTCGTGTCTTTTTAAGAGACAGTGAGTAAAACGTTCTTTTGTAGCTTCAATCTGCTTGGTTCCTCTTTGTAGTGTGGCTATGCTTTTGTAGTGAGACAGATGCGGTCCGGGTTGTGCATGGGAGTGTCAAGAGGGTGACCACACCCCTTTCGTAGGTGGTAAAAACAGAGGGTGCCGTCAGCCCGCCGCCCCTGTCCTCACACTAGCTCCCCTCTCTGAATGTCCTTGGCTTTGCTCAGGACTATTGTGCTTTCCGAGCTGCCCTGGCGAGTCCTGGCACTGGGCGCAGCTGACACGCCGACAGTCACTGAGGAGGACTGGTTATTGCTGTGCTGGTGAAGAAAAAACGTAGTGCCTGGGTAGTGGCCCATGACCTCGCTGTAGGCGGGCGGTGGGCCTTCCGTGCGTTCGCGGGTGCTCCAGCTGGAGGCACTGACGCCCGTATTGGTGCTGGGTGGACACGGGCCGTGGCTGTCCATCAGGTCACTGTCGAAGACTGTGCGGTTGGGTGGGGCGCGCACCGACTCGCGGTTCAGCTCAAGCTGCTGCTCGGGGTTGCGTAGCTGCAGCGGGCACGGACCCTGGTAAGGCGGAGGCTCCTCTCCATCAGAAAGTGCGATGGTGGGCGGCAGGTCGATGTGCTGCTGAAGGAGCGGGTAAGTGGGCTGGAAACGGCTGAAACGGTCACGCTGCAGGAAGGAGGGAGTGCTGAAGCGCTCGCGGGGATGAGGAGCGTACACCACCTGCAGAAAGACAGCAGCACACAGTCACATCCTGCTTTAGTAACACGCTGTGCTCCCACTTGTCATTTCAGCCAACGAAGAGAATTTTTGGTGCCTGACTTCAACATTTGTCTTTAAAACCTTAATACCGATATAGTGTGCATATTTTATAAGCATCTATATGAAAATCCTTCAAGGCATTTTTGCTATACAAAGTCAACAGCCTGACCATAGAGTGGGGACCAAAACTCTGAGACCACTAGTAAAAATGTTTCTATTTTGCATTTTGGAATTGAATACAAATGATTCAATACAGTGGTACCTAAGTTCTTGACCACCTTGGTTCTCGTCATTTGCTTGGTACTCGGTGCACTTGCTTAAACTTGCACGAGTCGAGCCGTGCGACTCATTTCACGATTCACTGGTTCAGATTCACAACAGCCATTGCTCAGGTGAAGAGCTCTGCTGTGTTTGTGTTTTTCTTTATTTTTACATCTACAGTACGGTGTTCTTAGTGCAAATAGTCTCCGTGGGTCCAAAAAAGGTTAGTAATGACAGCCAGCCAAAAGGAAATCAGGAACCAAATCCTCTTTCAGGCTGAGCAGTTAGCATTAGCAGCTAGCACCCTGAGTTCAGCAATAGAGTAAGTGTTTTGCTTTTACTTTTCACTTTCAAACCATTACTCACTAAATTATATGAGACTTTTCAACACTATTATAAAACAAGCTTTGTGTTAATGATTCCGGCCAACTGTAGCTTAATATAAGTGTCAATGTGTATTATACCACAGTTAGTTCCGACCCAGTCATCTGATTGGCCGAGAGACGTCTTCCGCCATGACATTATTGACGATAATGGCACTGTGACCGATGCTCTATAAGTATTAATCCATGGCACACGTAACTTAGCAACGACGCCCGCCAGAAAAAGCAGCCAAATTATAATGAGTAAAACACAGCCGAAATGAAAGCTATAATTAGTTTAGAAAATCTATTGGTTTTGAAAACGATATGAATTTGAAAGATGAAGCTATTAATGACCAACCTGAGCCAATGGTTTATCACCTTTAGGATTTGGAAGCTCTGGAAAAGCGAAACAAAGTCAGTTCTTTAAATTAAACGTCTCCCGGCTCTTAATGGATTCACAGCTTGACTGAAGAGCACCGAGCCTGAAAATCAGTTTTGGTCCCATCAACAAAAATGAACTGAATCAGCTTCATCCCTCATAAAGACGTCGTTTGCTGGAGTTAAACTCGGTGTCTTTCATTAAACACCATCCGCGGCTGATTGGGCGTTCATTGATCTGACAGGTACGTTATCTGTAAGTCCAGCTCTAACCCAGAGAAGCTGCTGATGCTCTGTAACTCTGCCCTTACATTTCTGACTGATCAGATTAACATTAAGAGCTTCAACATACTAATTTCTAATCAAACGGGATCCTAGACTTTGGTTAGAACACTGGGATCCCACTCCGATTTGCTTCAGTCGGTAGAACAGTGGATCTTATTAACAGCCTGCCTTATAAACCCGACACATTTTATTTGCTAAATGTAAATAAACTTTCTTTTTAATAAATGAAAACTTACCAATAGATACATTTGCGTTTATTGTCTATATAATAAACAGTTATGGGTCATTCTGTTCCTCGACTTTAATGACTGAAGGGCTTAGCTATGAGGTAACAATAGAAAGGAACTATTTTACCTCGCGGAAGGCTGATAAACAAATCGTTTTTCTGTCCTATTTATCTTAAAATCTAACAATAAATGACGATAACAGAACGGTGGTATAACGGCAATAATACACTTGAGTTCGTGCTTTAACGTGAGATATTGGCAAGTGTGTTCTGATCTTCTACGACCGCATCACACCCGTGCCAATATCTCACGTTAAAGCACGAACTCGAGTGTATTATTGCTTAAATAGTTTCCGCTGTGAGACTTCTATTAAGCTCATCGGTTCATGATACATTTTACCTTATGATGGATTTGTTGGAACATATCCCCATCATATATCATTCAGCACCTGTAGAGTACAACTCCATTCATGCATATAATGCCCTATACAGTGTGGATTTTCTGGGGGTCTCGAACAGATTCTTACATTTACATTTACAGCATTTAGCAGACGCCCTTATCCAGAGCGACTTACAATTGGTACAGTCTTACAGTCCAAGCAATTGTGGGTTAAGGGTCTTGCTCAAGGACCCAACAGTGGCAGCTTGGCAGAGGGATTTGAACCCTGGACCTTCTGGTCCATAGTCCATAGTCCAGTACCTTACCCGCTAGGCTACCACAGTCCCAGTTCACTTGACATTATTCCTTATGGGAAAAATTTGCTTAGTACTCGTCGTTTTCGGTCCTCGACAAGCCTTCTGGAACAGATTAACCACGAGAACCGAGGTACCACTGTATTACAAATCATTTAATCAGCATAACCTGAGTGAAAAGTTAAATCCTTGAAAAAGAATACATGCGTCAGAGCTGATTAGTATTTGGTATGTTCCCCCTTTTGCTGTAATGAAGTCATGCACTCGAGCAGGCATGGACTCTCAGCATGATTTCACAATATTCCAAAGAGCATCCTGTGATACTACTGAATGCTTGGCTTTCTCTGTCCTCAAGTGTTATCAGAAATGCTCAGTGGAGTTTAGGCCAGATTTTGGAGGACTCTTTGACAGGGTTCAACAATGATTGCAGAATGCAAATAAAATGCACCGTCGGGACAGCAGCACGAAAAATAACTTGCCCGATTATGGGGGGATGTGTGGGGGGTTGCACAATGTGTTAACAAAATAATGTAACTGAGGCCAAAGTCAATTCACTTGTAAACACTCGTCATGCAAACAAGGTCTGATGCATTCGCACATCCAGTCAAAACAAACCAATGATATTATCTGTTGACAATGACATGACGTCAACGGAGGCGCACAGGAAAATGCCGGCGAAGCGGGAATACGAGCCTGCGGCTTCATTCCCTCATGGAAACTCAGTTTTACATTTACATTTACAGCATTTAGCAGACGCCCTTATCCAGAGCGGCTTACAAGTTATACAGTCTCACAGTCCAAACAATTGGTGGTTAAGGGCTTTGCTCAAGGACCCAACTGTGGCAGCTTGGCAGAGGTGGGATTTGAACCCTGGACCTTCTGGTCCATAGTCCAGTACCTTAACAGCTAGGCTACCACAGTCCCACAGTTTTCAAATGTACTGCAAGGTTTTCAGGTAATATCCTAACAAGGTAGATAAAAGTGGTTCTGTACAGTCACTGTACAGAAATGGCTTGGAGACGAATGTACACTTATTTTAAGAATAAATAAGCTTTAAACTTTAAAACACAAACATTTGTTTGGGACAGTAGAAGTCTGGTTTGGGACAGTGAACTTTTTTTTTTTCGGTTGCTTGCCTGACTAGGCAAGATTTGGTACTGTGGGACTTTGGTGGCCTAGCAGTTAAGATACTGGACTATGGATCAGAAGGTTCAAATCCCACCTTTGCCAAGCTGCCACTGTTGGGTCCTTGAGCAAACTCACAATTTCCTGGATTGTAAGATCAATTGTAAGTATCCCAGGATAAGGGCATCTGCTAAATGACATAAATATAAATGTAAGATGGAAAAAAGTCACTGTTGCTTGATCATAGTTGCTGCAAGTAGTTGTTGCAGAGCTCAAAGTGGTTCGGGCCATTATATCTGAAAAACATTGTATTATAAATTGGAAGCATTTGCACTAGAGGTCTCAGACTTTTGGCCTCCATTGTATATGCAGATAGCCTATTAACATTGTAATGTATACATTTTAAAGCAAAGCAGCTTAAGAAGTATTGAAAGAACTGAAAGGTGCCAATGTCTCATGTGATCCCTCTTGGCTGTGTTTCCTACCAGTTCTCCTCTTTCTAGCTATGCTGCTATAGCTAATGCTGCCGGGGTCTCATGCTACACTTGGCATCAGTGATTGTTAATAAACACTGTGCTCTTAATCAATAACTAATTACATTTTCTGTTTTCTATCCAAGCTGTGTTCCGACAGTTCCAGCCCCACACATGATGTTCATCTGATGGAGCTCCACTCAAGCTGCTTCCGTCACCAGCTCCAGCCCCATCATACCCGGGCCACTTAATGTCGATGTGCAAACTTCACATTTTATTCGAACTTTGACTCCATGACTTTAGTTCGCTCTTAGATTTATCATCTACGCCGCCCAAGGAGGTTGGGTCCCTTTTTGAGTCTTGGTCCTCTACCAAGATTTCTTCCTAGAACTAGGGAGATTTTCCTTGCCACTGTCGCCCTAGGCTTGCTAAATTTGGGATTGGACATAGTTATTAGGAGATAACCTAAACTTGTAAAGTTGCTTTGAGACAATGCTCCATTGTAAAAAGCGCTATATAAATAAATCTGACTCGACTTGACTTGCTTGTGCATAGATTTAGATATTATGGTATAAAGCCCATAACTTTGATGCTGATATGTATTCAAAAATCAGTGGGCAGGGTATGCCATTACATACCACAAATATAAAACAATGTCTTATTTTAAGCAATGGTTACCCTGGCTTTTTTAATGTGGCATGATGTTCAACCTTATACACTTGCCTGAATTTTCCTCCACATAACTCTTCATCTGAACTAAGAGGACTTCCATTTATGCACAATCAAATTACTCCATTTGTGAGAAAACTGCATGCTCGCTGGCCGATGAGACAGGCGGTTTTGTTTTATGGGGCTGCATTTCAGCTTGAGCCAGGGTGGCTAATGAGAGGTAATTTGGAGAGAGAAGCAGAGCGTCTAGTCTATCAGACAGCTGTCTAGACGCTGCCAGAGGAGAGAGCGAGTGATTAATGACGCACTGAGAGACGCAGGCACCCAGACAGGGACTCTCAAAAAACCACGTACACAGGGGGAAACGAGCCACGTACACCCAGAGGGACACGACACTCACACAATGATTAACAGAGAGGCCCTGCCTCAGAAACTGACCCGCTCCTCCCCCTGACCTAACCAAATATGGACACCAAGACACATGCACACGTACTCACACAGTTAATGACCTTACCTCAGACGCTCCTTGTCTGGATCCACTATCTGATGGCCAAAAACATCCCTCCTAATGACACAAAGGGTTAACAGGAAAATTATTAGAACCACAGTAAAGTAAAACCAATAATATAGTAAACATTATAATAGTATAATAATTATCACACACTTTCTCACCAGCCACTGTTAGGTACACCTCCTTGTTTCTATACATACGGTCCATTTGATCAGTTCCACTTACCATATAGAAGCACTTTCTATTTCTATAATTACAGACTGTAGTCCATCTGTTTCTCTACATACTCTGTTAGTCCCCATTACTCTGTTCTCGAAAGATCAGGGCTCCCACAGGACCAGCACAGATCAGCTACTACTTGAGTGGTGGATCATTCTCAGCACTGCACTGACACCGAGCTGGTGGTGTGTTAGTAACAGGGGAGGCAATTTTCTTGGGCGATTCCGATTTTTTTTAATATTCTTTTTTTCTGTCCAAGAATTCTAAATGACAGCACGAGAATATTTTTTGTTCAACTTTCCTTTTAATGGAAGCTTCTTCACTGCTAGAAATAAAGCAGCAGCTGCTTGCTTGTGTCTGGCTCTGCACTCTCAGCGGAGCTAGCTTTAGCATTGTCGAATTCCACATATTCTGCGAGGTCATGCCGTTTTAAATGTCTTATTATTGTTACTTTCGTCATGCGTACTGCAAATAGATATGGCTGTAACTGAAATGATACTATATCACTGCTCCCTCACTAATACTGCGCTATATAGGAAGAGACTACTTAGTGCACTATGTAACTAACTAAGCAAAAAGCACAACACAAGTGAAATCTAACACTTCCTCGTCATCAGCATGCGTCAGCACCGATCTGTGTTTAAAGCAGAATTGAATTATGAATTAATGTTAGTGAATGCAGTGTGGTTTTCACGTGTGGCTGGGTTTGTGTCGCTCTTGTGCGGTGCACGTGTAGCTAAATGTGACCGGAACAGAATCGGTTATATGACGCGCTGGAAACCGTCCAATTCTGTTCACCGTAGTGTCTTGTGCTGGTACGAGTAGATCAGAAAAGGCAGTGCTGCTGGGGTTTTTAAACATCGACCCAAATGAAATAAAATTAAACGAAATTAAATTATAGTCCACCAACCAAAAGTGTCCAGCCACCAGCATCCTGTGAGCACTGATGAAGGATCAGAGGATGACTAACACAAACTGTGCAACAACAAATGAGCTACTGATAAAGATCTGTCTATTAGACTGTACAGTCAGTCAACACAGTGTTTTAAAAACTCCAGCAGCACTGCTGTATCTGATCCACTCATACCAGCACTAACACACCACCACCACATCAGTGTCACTGCAGTGCTGAGAATGATCCACCACCCAAATAGTACCTGATCTGTTGGGGTCCATTAGAGAGCAGAGTAAAAGAGACTAAAAGTATGTAGAGAAACAGATGGACTACAGTCTGCAATTGCAGAACTACAAAGTGCATCTATATGGTAAAGGGAACTGATCAAATGGACAACGAGTGTAGAATAAAGGAGGTGTACCCAATACAGTGGCACAAGACACACACGAGTCGGGTCCAATTTATTGCAGTGTCACTGTTAGAAAAAAAAAAAAATCAGATAAATCAAACCCAACTCACAATACTAATTAAAAAGCCCAGTCTGCTTGTTTATGCGCTGATGCTAATGCGCAGCCTTTACATGTGTGTGTGGGAAATCAAAAAAGCAGACACCTCCAGATTGTGTTCTCCCTGCAGACAGCGTCTCTGCACTTGCTCTCTCTCCCTTTGCCCACCCCCTCCACTCATGAATAAAAATGAAAGCGACTCAGACGTTTATCTGCCTCTCCTGCACGCTGCTGCAGCCTGTGTGCATGTCTGGCTCTGCGCTAGCGTCTAGACAGCACCGGGCCAAATTTAATCATTAAGGCACGTCTGGGGGCGAGAGGACTGCGGATATTTATCAGACACACAGCAAATGGATACTTGGCTAACATGTAGTGCTTAAAGTCCCAGTCAGGTTGTCCTATAACAGCACACACTGGCCTAATCAAATCTCACAGCTTGAGGCGAAGTATTTGTCAGCCTGCCTTGCCTAAGTTTACTCAATACTCCTGGCTCTGCTCTGCCTTGAGGATACTAGGGTAATGCAAGGGTTTTTGTTTGTTGTTTAATGATGCCACTGTCTGCTGCAATGTTTGGGAGGACTAAAAAAAACTAAATTTTCAGCAGTGTGCAAAAGTCTTAGGCCACCATTAGATTTGTTGTTTTGGCAATGGTATCATGACCATATATAACATATTGTTGATGATCAGACCTTGATGTTGATGATTGGTCTTGGAGTCATCACTCCATAATACTGTTTTCCACTGATCTTCATTTCAGTCTGTGAGCTTTAGCATATCTTAGCTTTTTTTTCCACCCTGGTCCCGTTCTGAAAAAGTGGTTTCTTGGCTGCTACCATTCCAAAAAGACCATCAAGAGTTCACACTTCACACTGTAGAAGAGTCAACTTGGCATCCCGATGAAACTAACCCCCCCCCCCAGCTTATTTTAATACAAATTTCCTGTGTTTTCTTGTTGTATTCTAATAAAGGAGATGGACATAATTACATATGGCCATTATTCCATTGTTAAAACAATGATATATCTAATGGTGGCCTAACACTTTTGCACAGTACTGCAACTCATGATTAAATATGAATAATTTATAATAATTAAGATTATAGAATATTATTATTTATATTCAAAAATAAGCATTTTTACCTGAGAAAGTGAACACACACACACACACACACAGTACATATAAGTAATTAATGCTTTAGCTACAACTACCCCCAGCCTTAACCACAGTAACCTAAAGCAAATCTTTTGACTCTTTTGCTTTTTCAAACAAAAGTTGTTTTTTTTCTAAAAAAGCAACTAAAGTAGTGAGGACCAGAGCTCAAAAGTCAAAATCTGCAGCTTTTTCCTAAGACATTCGGTCCTCACAAGTACAGCAATACAAGGTGCGCACACAGACATTGTTTTAACGAATGGCATTAAAACAGGCCTGGCAATTCCCCAACACACACACACTTAAACAGGCCACACACAGCACAGTGGAATTGCTTGGCAGAACATGGTGATGTCTTACCGGCTGCAGAGAGTGCTCCTGCCTCCTGGCTTGGCCCAGCCTGCTCATCAAGGACCACGTCGAGAGCTTGTAGTGGTTCAGAAGACAGATAATCACCACCACCATCACCATCATCACCACGATTATGATTATTATCTGCACAAACTCCAGTTCAGCTACAGGAATGAGGGAGAAAAACACACTGAGTGAAAAGATTTCCAGACTTACAGAAGCCCACACAAGTGACCATCTGAGTTGGGACCGGTCATCACTTGACTGTAAATGCAGTTATCATTCTGACCACAGGATGGAAGCACAGAACAGCATTCTGCATTTAGAAAGGTTTCATTCTGTACTACCGCCCTGATACAGCGCTCCTGACCTAATCATTAACCAAAAAGGAGACAGAACAATAACAATTACTGTTATACTGCAAGCAGTCTGCAGACGGCGTGGTCAGGCTTAGTTTAAAAATAAACTTTTGAAGGACCACACTTTGCTCTCACCAAAAATATACGCAGACAGGCAGACGGTGTCTAGTAAATCAAGACAATGATGGCCTATCTGAGACAGCGCGCAGCTTTATAGCTTTATAGCTCAGCGTGCTTCAGACTGCAAGACCAATCTGATTAGGCTCGACACGGAGGCTGATCGAGGCCCACGACTCGGCAAGACGCAGACCATTCTAGAACCGCCGGAACTGCAGACGGCATGTTTAAAAGTGCCAAACAGAGGAGCATTATCTTCTAGAGCAGACCGAGGATACTGCGAACAGCGCGGCTGGAAAACAGGCAACAGAATGCCCCACAGAGCAGCATCAGAAGACATAAAAACTGCTTTTCCCTGTATTTAGGCCACCAAGAGTAGGTCGATGGATTAAAGCAAAACAAAAGATTACAAAAATAATGTGGAAACAGAGTCGAAAAGCTCTTCCAACCCCCACCCACCCAATTACACAAGCTAATCGAAATGAGAAGCAGATCTACGATTGGAGGCTGTAAAACTTAATGAACTCATGTTATGCTATGCTATGAGGAGAAACATGAAAAATGGCGGTTCATATTTTACAGTGGTTTAAAAAAAGGAACACGGCTCATTAGCCGGCATCAACTGGTTAGATGTTTTATCCATTCATTCAGCATTACTGAAAATGGATTTACATGCTGTACACTTGTGACTGAACCACTAAATGTCCCATTATCTGACAGCAACATTTAAACAGATGGTCCAACAAATCTAATGTGGCTGATGTTAAAAATTCACTTTGCCCTTCAGCAAGACATCATACCAGCACTGTGGAGCTGAATTATTCTGTTAATGTATCATGTGGTTGATGCAGCATAACATTGTTACTGATATTAATGAGATGTCTTCATATTGTCTATTTCGTCTTTTACATTCTAATAAAGACCCAAAGCCCTATCAAGACGATACTAAACATACATGAGGTCCTGGTAGGGGTGTGCGATACGGATCATCTACGATATCATCATAATTGTTGTTTCAATAATGTGCACTTTGCAAGAAACCGTCAGAAACACGTCTTAAGAGTTCACATGTTCACTGTCATGTAATCATGTGGGATAAAACACTAAAGCTAGAGTTCTACCTAAAAGCGCAGGACCGAGTTAAAAATGACTGAACAAACTGCAGACAAAATACAGACACCACAAGCCTCGTGGCCGACGTCTTTAGATTTAACTGCTCACTCACATGGAGATGGTTTGGCTTTGAATAGATTGATGTTGCTCAAAATACAACAATCTGCAAACTTTGTCAGAAATGGACTGTCGTTAAAGACTGCTCGACAACTAACTTCCATCATCTGTGAACGAACCACTGTGTGGAATACAGTGGGGCAAAAAAGTATTTAGTCAGCCACTGATTGTGTAAGTTCTCCTACTTAGAAAGAAAGTCTAATTTTCATCATAGGTACACTTCAACTATGAGAGACAAAATGAGAAAAAGCATCCAGAAAATAACATTGTAAGATTTTTAAAGAATTTAATTGTAAATGATGGTGGAAAATAAGTATTTGGTCAATAACAGAAGTTCAACTCAATACTTTGTAACATAACCTTTGTTGGCAATGACAGAGGTCAAATGTTTCCTGTAAGTCTTCACCAGGTTTGCACACACTGTAGCTGGTATTTTGGCCCATTCCTCCATGCAGATCTCCTCTAGAGCAGTGATGTTTTGGGGCTGCCGCTGGCCAACACGGACTTTCAACTCCCTCCACAAATTTTCTATGGGGTTGAGGACTGGAGACTGGCTAGGCCACTCCAGGACCTTGAAATGCTTTTTATGGAGCCACTCCTTCGTTGCCCGAGCGGTGTGTTTGGGATCATTGTCATGCTGGAAGACCCAGCCACGTTCCATCTTCAATGCTCTCACTGATGGAAGGAGGTTTTGGCTTCAAATCTCACGATACAAGGCCCGTTCGTTCATTCTTCCCTCAACACGGATCAGTCGTCCTGTTTCTCTTTGCAGAAAAAACAGCCCCAAAGCATGATGTTTCCACCCCATGCTTCACAGTAGGGTATGGTGTTCTTGGGATGCAAACTCAACATTCTTCTTCCTCCAAACACGACAAGTTGAGTTTTTTTACCAAAAAGTTTCTATTTTGGTTTCATCTGACACACATGATATTCTCCCCAGTCCTCTTCTGGATCATCCATATGCTCTCTGGCAAACTTCAGACGGGCCTGGACATGTACTGGCTTAAGCAGGGGGACACGCCTGGCACTGCACGATCTGAGTCCCCTCTCGGCGTAGTGTGTTACTGATGGTAGCCTTTGTTACTTTGGTCCCCAGCTCTCTGCAGGTCATTCATCAGGTCCCTCCGTGTAGTTCTGGGATGTTTGCTCACCGTTCTCATGATCATTTTGACCCCACAGGATGAGATCTTGCGTGGGGCCCCAGATCGAGGGAGATTATCAATGGCCTTGTATGTCTTCCATTTTCTTACAATTGCTCCCACAGTTGATTTATTCTCACCAACCCGCTTTTTATCGAGTGGAGGACAGAAGAGCTTCTTAAATAAGAAGTTACAGGTCTGTGAGAGCCAGAAATCTTGCTTGTTTGTGGGTGACCAAATACTTATTTTCCACCATGATTTACAATTAAATTCTTTAAAAATCCTACAATGTGAGTTCCTGGATTTTTTTCTCATAGTTGAAGTGTACCTATGATGAAAATTACAGACCTCTCTCATCTTTCTAAGTAGGAGAACTTGCACAATCAGTGGCTGACTAAATACTTTTTGCGCCACTGTATGAACATAAACTTCATCAATTAAATGCACTGTCAAGGACAGATATGACCAGGATGTTCTGCTTGATCATAAACATGTGGTTGATGCAAAATGTGAAACCACCTACAGTTTTAATTAAATGCTTCAGTTTTAAGTAAATAAATAATCTGTCATTCTTACATTTAAATTTCCTTCAGTGTTATTTCCATTGATGTCATCAGTAAGCAACAATTAATATCTTATTAACAAGAGCAAGCCAGTACAATCTTTTACAAACATTTTTGAAAGCCACAAAATATCATGTAATTATCATCACCAATAAACTCCCAGAGAATACTGAGGTACCATTTTTTTGTCAAGATCACACACCCCTGGGTCCTGGGGTAATTTCCTCTTTTACATGAGCTTCTCTGTGATTTTATTTCCATCCAGACTGTCTACATTGGCCATTTTCTCCTCCCTCCCCGAGAAAGTTACAGACAGAATTTCCTGCTGTGTAGGAACAACAAACTCCACGGTCCTTTGATCATTTTAGTCTCGTCTAGACGCACATCATGATTTTACATAAAGGTGATGCCTCGCAATGAAAAAAAAAAGAAGCCCGCTGATATTCACCATGAATCTTTTAGGATTTGAATGGAAGTCAGAGATGTTCCCAAATATACAAATGGAAGCTTAAAAACAGATTGTCAGAACAAAACTCACACACCCATAAAGGAAAAACAAAAAAAACATTAATTCATTCAATCACGTTCTTATCCACTTGATCCTGGACAGGGTCACAGGAGATCTGGTGCCTACCTGGCTTCATAAAGCGCAAGGCAGGAACAACCCTAAACCGGACACAAATGCATCACAGGGCACATATACTCACACACTCGAGGCACTTTAGAGACACCAATTAACCTAACATGTCTTTGGACTGTGGGAGGAAGCCAGAGTGCCCAGAGTAAACCCATGTGGACATGGGGAGGACATGCAGACTCCACACAGAAAGGACCCAGATCACTCCACCTGGAATTGAACTCAGGACCTTCTCGTTGTGAGGCAACAGTGCTACCCACCGGCTCGACCCACTAAAAACCAACCATTTCCATTTACAGCATTTAGCAGACGCCCTTATCCAGAGTGACTTCCAATGGATACAGTCTTACAATCCAAGCAATTGTGGGTTAAGGGTCTTGCTCAAGGACCCAACAGTGGCAGCTTGGCAGAGGTGGGATTTGAACCCTGGACCTTCTGGTCCATAGTCCAGTACCTTAACCACTAGGCTACCACAGTACCACCAACCAAAAAACAAACAAGCAAACAAAAAACCCCCAAACAAACAAAAAAGATGAAAGCCAGATTGCACCAGCTGATTACTGGAGCGATTCTAATGGTGTCTACAGGTATAAAGAGTTACTTTAGATGCAAATATGCACATTTAGAGGTGTAACTATACACTTTTCACGTTTCACTACAAGATACAGAGTTCACGATTTGAACAGAGGTTTAAAATTGTAAATAAAATGCTCCATTGTAGCTTCACCGCATATTAAATAACCAAGTGAAAACATTCCTTTTTATTTCTGTGTATGGGAGCAATCACACCACATGGCGTAATAAACAGAACCACATCTCTCCACGATGCACACCCCTTATGTACAATATACAATATATACTTTTATTTTTCTGTAAATAACGTCAAGCTTTTACTCAACCTGTAGGAATTTTATCACTGTCTGAATTCAACAGATTTTCTCTCTAAACGTCAGCGTTTAAAGCAATTTAAATTGGATAAACTAATCCAATCTGAATAGGGCTAAAGGATCGTATAACATGCGATCACTAATACAACAACGTTCGCAACGAACAGGAGCAATGCAGCTTTTAAAACATATGGTGAGCGCGTTCTAATGATCTAATGATCATGCAAGTAAAATGATTCATGTGCATTAAAATATCATGGCAGCACCATAGTAAACAAATAGTAGATGCTTTTCATGCTATGACTCAGTAAGGTCAAGGAGGACTAAATAAGCATCATGAAGCCTGCGTTGGAATGCTTCAGCTTGTCTGTTCTATATAAACACTTCATGTTAATGATGGTATTGGTTACAAAAGCACAGTACGACATTATTTACAGGTTCCAACAGAATACAGAAGCAGTAAATGCTACCGGCAGGCAACAATGAGCCCCAGAGGAATATTCATCCTATGCCATCTCTGTATATGGAAGAATAGAATGAGGGGGGATAGCAGTACTCAGACTCAGCCGACTTTGCACAATCACAACTCAGACTGTGAAATCCGCTTACTCTTGCACAGACAGACTACACAGCGGACCTGCAGCCCCTGACTCAATCGCACTGTGCAGTCGAAAGCAGACGCATTTAACGGAGTAAAAATCTATTGGCCTACAGCAGCATTCTGCGTGGTGTTATTGGTTTTCCATCCAAACATGATTCATATGATTTGTGTAACACAGCGTGTTTCCTATCTTGTCTAGCTGCTCTATTAGGTGGACGCTGGTCATAAAAGGAACTACGCTGCCAGATCGCTTGCCATGTTTGGTCTAGATAATGGAACAAAACCAGAGTGCTTTAGTGGAACCCACAGTACGATCAGTGCTATAGTTTCAGGCAAGTGGTGCTGATGGATACTGGATCTCTGTACTGCCCCTGATGTCACTGGCAGTGCCATCTTCTCTCGTGTTTTTTTTTTTTTTACATGGATGGGACCATCCAGCTGCCATTATTGCCATGGAGACACCGCTATCAGCATCCGTACCAACAGAGACACACTATCTCTCTCTCTCTCTCTCTCTCTCTCTCTCTCACACACACACACACACGCACACAATACACACACCTAATACAGAAATTAAATAATAAAAAACCAAGGAGAGCCAAAATACATGTGCCAACTATGAGACAAAAGGAGACACAGCGATATCTAACAGGCAGACAGAGTGGGTGCTAGGAGCAGCATTAGCCAGCCCATAATGCCAGAGGCTGCCAGCGTTCAGTGCAGCAAATCCATCAGCCCCTTTACCGTCAGCAGACAGAGCGCAGCTGACTGAGAGCTGCCAGACAGTGGGCCACTCGCCGCGAGGGAGTGCCAGACATGAGCAGCGTGAGCGTGTGTGAGAGTGTGAATAAAAGCCTCATTTTACATATGCAGGGTAACCTAGGAGGGGTATAACAAAGTGTTGGTGTCGTACATCACAACGAACAAGTGTACTCTTTAATCGATTCAAACGGAGCATGCGCAACTAGTATATATTAACTGAAGTAACTGAAGCACATAAGAAAATGGCATTGTCTAAAAGGTTTTGAAAAGGATCCTTTCTCTTTAGTGCTAACGCCAAAGCTAACCCACTAACATTTCAACCTGGGTACACTAAAGGGGCTGGTTTCCTGTAATGTCTAACAATACTTTTAGGGGAGACGCGAGAAAAAGCGACTGTGTGTGTCTTACTATTGCGTTTGAATGGTGCACTGATTTTTACACCGTGATTATGACACAGAGACAGAGGGAAGAAAATCACCCCGTGGCACACTTCGATTCATGCAGACATCCTCACAAAACAAAATACAGGCTTTGCCTGAATAATTCATTTTCTTCTAAGGATGAGACACAGCACATCTTAAGCCGACTATTTACATCAGTACCAGACACAAAACTGGAGTTACAGCATCGTTTCGTGCTTGGTAGTATGTGCTATATGGCATGAAAAGCCTAGTTCCATACTTACACCACACCATAGGAGTACAGACACGTGCGGTTTTAATGACTGCATGACGTCCTGTGGAACAGTTCACCAAAATGGTTGTTGTAATGAACATTACCACAGCCTCATAGTCTTTTTATGCTACTGCAATGTAAATAACAGGTATTTTCACAAAACTGCTTGCAAACGATACATAAATGTGTCCGGGACTGTAGTAGCCTAGCGGTTAGGGTACTGGACTCTGGACCAGAAGGTCCAGGGTTCAAATCCCACCTCTGCCAAGCTGCCACTGTTGGGTCCTTGAGCAAGACCCTTAACCCACAATTGCTTGGATTGTAAGATTGTATCAATTGTAAGTCGCTCTGGATAAGGGCGTCTGCTAAATGCTGTAAATGTAAATGAGATACCGCTGAACACACAAGTGGAACGCTAACATCCATGCTAGGACTGTGCTTAAAAAAAACTGATACAGCAATAGATCGTGACATTTATTTTAGCTATATACCACATCAATTTTCACCTCAAAGTATTTTCACCTCAGAGAAAACTGCAATACCTAAAAGTGTGGAGTGGAGTTCCTACTTATGCCCATGGTTGATGCAAAGGAAATCAATACTGAATTGAAAATAAATAAATAAATAAATATGTAAACCAAACACCAAATATGACATAAATAATATTTATGGCAGTAAAAATGGCAGTTTCAAATTTGACCAGCTGTTTAAGGCTGCAACGTCCGGTGATACGAGATCGATTTTTGTTTACCTCTATTTAGTTCGGCAACAAACGATGGAACCATATCAAAAAAATCAGTACGTCAAGAGATTTCTGAACTTCCAAGAATAGCTTAGATACCCAAAGAACAGATATGCGAATTCAAAGACATGGATGTGAACACTTATTCTGTTTGTCAGGGTAGCTATGGACGTCACATCACTGACAAGACAAAACAAGACAAGTGTTTTGACAGGCTGTTCTGAATGTGTATACTGCAGTATTACAGACAGGCACTGTCATCAGTGATAAACATGCATTTTTGTGTTGGCGGGTGGCCTCGTCTGCTATTTTAGATGGCTGGATGACACAGGTGGTCTTTGTGCTAAAAAATCAAAGCCTTGTGGCATAGTGGGATGGAGCAAAACATGCTGACAGACTGGCATCCCGCTGGGCATCAGAGGTCGCAAGCAGCCGATTCCATCCCCGCAGTATGGCCATGGCACAAATGCTGCCAGTGGGAAGAGGCCATGCCACCCAGTACGGCAAGCAGCAGGCACATTTCTACAGAGGGGGCTCTTGCCATCAATTACACAGAGAAAAGAGCAGAGACATGATATTAAAGATGTCCAACCGAGTTTCTGTTTATCAATAGAGAAAAGGCACTACTGAGCATAAAAGGTGTCTTACGGGTCCAATGTGCGTGTGTGTGAAAGTCAGTAATTATGCGTGCAGTAGCTGATTGAGAGGCTGAGACGTCCATAGATCGGAGTTGGAAAGGTACTCATGGACTAGAAAAGAACTTGTGATACTGTGGAATGAGTGTGCATTCTATAGGTATGCAAGCATGCATGTTGTTCTCAACTGCAGAACAGAAAAGAGCAATAAACATCTAATAAGACAGTTCCAAGAAAGCTCAGATCAGTCTGCCTGAGCTCCTTTAGCAGGGGGGATTAGAACTGGATATGCAATGAGACATGTAGCCACTAGGGGTGTGTACTGGAAAGGACTTCACAATACGATACATGGGTCACGATACGATTATATCACGATATAATTGCGATATTCTACACAGTTCACTGAAGGTATGAAAACAGCTGAAATAGTAATGGCGTACAATCCGAGTCGACTTAATACCTCACATCAGCGGTCAAAACACTACTGCGACATCTACAGGATCGGAGACTGTAGATTACACCCCATTTAAAAGGTGTTTTTTTTCCTTCAAAAACAAACAAACAAAAAAACGATATTTTGCACTGAAAATCGATGTTATATTAATAATATAACATCACAATATGATGCTGTATCTGATGGAACTGGGGTGATATGAGCAGATATTTTAGATTCAAATATCATGTAAAGGACATAGTGGTTTATCTGGAACAACAATAAAAAATGAACTACAGTAATCAAAATGGTAGGGACAGGCAGCCTCACAGCTCCGAGATCCTACACATGTCCACATGGGTTTACTCCGGGTACTCCGGTTTTCCACCCACAGACCAAAGACGTGTGTTAGGTTAACTGGTGTTTGCCCTAATGTGAGGTTCAAGAAAGATCAAAGGTTACCCCTTTAAATTGAGTTACTGGGAATGGGTTTACAGTCACAGCAACTATAGTAAGTGTAGAGATGGGGCCGATCCGACCCTATATCAGTATTGGGTCCAATATTGACGTCATTCAGTCATCGGATATCGGACGGACAGGGCCGACCCACTTGCCGATCCATATTCCATTGCACGTTACTGTGAGCATGCTGCAACCTCAGTGTGCAACCGAGTGAGCGAATAGTTTTAGCTGAAACGTTGTTCGTGTGGAGATATTTTAGTCTGGAGACGCCGAAATGCAAGACAGCATGTCGTGACCTTAAACACAGTACCACTAGTAATCATAACATTAAAGAAAACCTCCTCTATGTGCACTGGAATTGGATCAGAACCAAAAAATGTGGATCGGCCCATCATTAAATAAGTATAACAATTGTCTTGCAATGGCTTTTTGCCACTAAATATGACAGTTGTATTGGGATTTAACTTCAAAAGATTCACATGCACCCAATGTTCGATATCATGAATACACAAAATTAAGGGTGGTGGTGGTGGTGGCAAGGTGGAGGAGTCAACTAATTAATGGTGGTGGAATCACTTTGGTCAACTCTCATGCAGTGAGTCAACACACCACAGCATTCTCTTCAAGGCAGAATTGTATGGAAGGCCTCATGTATGCACAGAAAAGTGATATAGCTACGAGCCAAATATCCCATCTGATAACAGAATGTTACCTTTTTTTGTCCTACAAATGAAACTGGTGGACCTCAGTAATCTTTACACTGAAATTTTTTTAACCCTTTTTCTATCAAGTATGGTTTTTTACAATAAGTGAATATTACTTACTCATAAATAAGACTTTACACTTTAAATATGTACAATCGCATTTATAAAAGGTATTTTCTCATCACCGGTCTCATCCTCACTCAGTGTCATGTTTTTTGGAGGCTCTGACACAGGTAATTCCTTGCTGTGAGGTATTGGCCTCGTAGCAGATAGGAAATTAGCACATTTAACAGCATGTTTGGATTTTGATGTTACACCATTTGTATTTGTCAGGCAGAAGCAGCAATCTAAAATGTGATCTTTGGCTTCTTTCCAAACCACGAGTGGCAAAAGGCATATGGCATGTTGTTGCCTGACACATGAGACAACAAAAATGGAGGGCACAACTGTTGTCCTGATCACCCACGTTCTTAGCATGAGGGCTGTGAAAGAACATCTTTGGGATTTGAATGGCAGCTCACAGCAGAAGTAGCAGAAATAATTGGGACTACTTAAGACCATTTCATTGTATTATAATGGTGGATGTAGTATCAACACAACAATGAAAGACAAAAGCACAGTCTTTTAGACAGTACCAGAGACGTTTACACAACGAGTTCTAGCCTGCAACTGACAGAGAACTGCTATTCAAGAGTGGGATCTGTGTGCATGTTCAAATATGTTCAGCTGCGTTTCTGCAGACCCTTTGTGACTCATTTATCTAGGGTTTTGCTTTCAAAAAGAAGCTATTACATTTACAGCATTTAGCAGACGCCCTTATCCAGAGCGACTTACAATTGGTACAGTCTTACAATCCAAGCAATTGTGGGTTAAGGGTCTTGCTCAAGGACCAAACAATGGCAGCTTGGCAGAGGTGGGATTTGAACCCTGAACCTTCTGGGCCAGAGTCCAGTACCTTAACCGCTAGGCTACCACTGTCAATTTTTATTTCGAATGCTGTAGAGCACTGGTGCAAATATACTACACATAATGGTATGCATATAACGTTTAGGGAGTTTTTCCTTGCCACTATCACCCTAGGCTTGCTCAATTTGAGATTGGTCCTAGATATAAGAAGATGATCTAAAATTGTAAAGCTGCTTTGAGACAATGCTCCATTGTGAAAAGCGCTATATAAATAACTCTGACTTGACTCCATACAGAAACTGCTTTGGCTTTATTTATTTATTTCTTGGGACAAAGTTGTCATTTACCTTTGATCGTTATAATCGACTAAAACATCAAGTGTTCTTGCTAAGCAGCACCTGGCGATTCCAGGCACTTGTGTTCCAGTTTTCTACTGCAGAACACGTTTATCAGTAGACGCCAAAAACACAGAAGTACATGCTATCGGTAAGGTTTGATCTCTCATTGTTTACATATGAGATACGGTGAAATATCTATACATCTCAAAGCTAAACTATTTTCTAATAATTATTTACTAACGAATAATTGCAGTGAAAAACGTAACCCCTTGTAAGACTAACAAACAAAATACTTTTTTTTTTCCCACAGATTTAGGGACAGACATTTTTAAAAAGTCCCCAAAAGTCCCCAATTCCCCAAAAGCCGTGTACTGCTGCTTTGAAATTGCTTTACGCCTACATTTTCATATGATAGCAGTGTCACTTTATCCAAGCAAATCAATTATCCCAAATGTCTAACAGACACAAACAAGCATTGGTTTCATCCACCGATTTCCACATGATGATCACTAGGCTTGCTACGCTTATTTGGTCAGACACAACGTATAACCTAATGGTTACAATTTTGCAATATACAGATTGAAACATCTTTCAGCGGATTATCCATTGACACACTCTTTAGCTGGCGCATGTCTTATCACAGCGGTTCCTTTTGATGTAAGCAGCCATTACAATGACAAGAGCAGTGATACTGAACAAACAATGACACCATACAATGATAAGAGCAAAACAAGCAACATCTACAATGTCTTTGACGTAAAACATGAACATTCCACCTAAACTGTTTCAGCTTGGGCAGTGATAAGGGTAGAGTGGAGTGAGCAGGACTTTTAATATTCCAACATTACCATAAACTTCAGTTTGCACAAAAGTCTTTCCGATGCTGCCTGCTTAAGCAATAATCCAAGGTTAATTTCAGCGGAATATTTGTAGTAGCTAATTTTTCCATATTTCCGCCACCTGTGTTTGACACTGTTTGCTTAATACCGTGATAGCATGAAACAGAGCTACTTTTTTAAAACATGGTTATCATACTGCAAATGTAATATCGTTACACTCCTATCTGTGACGGAAAGACATTTTTCCATCACATTATTTACACATATGAAATGCTGGCACTAAGCTCTAGTACCAAGTTGCCAACCATCAGACTCTGCTTCTTGTTTGAGGGAGCAGCTTTTAATAAGATTACGGCTTTTGCCAGTTGCACTTCAGTCTTAAGGCATATACAAACACTTTGTCATTTGTTTAAACTGCTGCCAGATGTCCAAATTAAAGCACTGGAACAGTACATACTGCCAGACATCACATCAGAAAAAAGTCCCACACAGTCTGCAAAGGTCTGGAAGAGTCTTTTGCTTTCAGTCAACCACTTTCAGTTCTGCTAGACTGTGCTGCACATCTGTAACAGAAAGAGTGGGGGGAAATGAAGCAGCTCACTTCTCCTACTATGGTAACGTGGATTCTTGTTTCAGACAGAACGTGTAAACTATAATTAGGTTCCAATCGTCTCTTTATGCGCGCAGAATTAACGGCTATTTCGGGAAAGCTTTCATTTTTGGCAGACGCACCATCGAGTCTTGTGTTTGACCAGAACTGAAAGGTACTTTCATGGCAGCCAAAGCTACTTGTACCAACACGTAGGCTGGAGCATCAGCTTGCCAAGTGTGCAGAGTAAAACAATCAGCGCAGAAGCTTCAGGGAAAATCTCTCTGGCTTTTGTATTCCCCTTTGTTTAGTTAGGAAGTGCAAGACGCATGGATGCAGTACTGATGGCATGTTCAGGATTGAAAAAAGTTTTGTTAAACGGATTTGTGAAGAGAGAGAGCGCAAGAGAAGGGAGGGGAGGGGAAAAAACACTCCACTTTTCTAAAACATTTGTCCATGACCGCTAGCTGAACTTGCATGCATGACCTCAGTGGGTGGAAACCACACTCCTCCATTTGAGAACAGAGAGCAGAAGACAGAGAATAATTTGAAGAACAGAAAACTAGACTCTGCTTCCTGTCAATTGCAGGCTGTCTCATCTATTCTTTAGCAACTAATAGCATTCTCATAATACACGCTACTGAATAAAGTCGTATGCATACCACCAGCAGTGGTGCTATTTCTAGGTTAGATGGAGCACACCGACTGGCACTTTGACTCATCAATATTGGTCATTGGATCCTCATGCTCCAAACACAGGACAGCAACAGACCATCATGGTGGCAAAGCCTTTAGGTCTTACGGTCTTAAAATAAAACATCTGTTGATTAATACGGTATTCATTTGCTTCACTAGTCAGTGTATTACATGATTGGTCTGTTCAAAATATCAACACTTTGTTGTAAACACTGCCCAATAAACCCAGTAATAAGCAAATCTGTTTCTGGCATATTGATGATCAGTGTCAAATTGCTCATAGAAGACGAGCAACTTCCCAATGCTAAACTATTCCAACTCAGGCTGCACCTCCTTCCAGCACATCATGATTTCTGAATGTCTCAGGGTCCTTTTATTTGGGAAAATATTATCTGGCACAGATCCAGATTGGAAATGTCACCTATTGTGGAAAAATAAATCTCTGATCAAGGACAACATTTACAGCATTTAGCTGACGCCCTTATCCAGAGCGACTTACAATTGGTACAACCTTACAATCCAAGCAATTGTGGGTTAAGGGTCTTGCTCAAGGACCCAACAGTGGCAGCAACGCAGTGGTGGGATTTGAACCCTGGACCTTCTGGTCCCATAGTCCAGTACCTTACCCGCTAGGGTACCACAGTCCCATGGACAACACAGTTTATTACAAATGTGAAAAGTTTAAATGACAAACTTCTAATAAGACGCATCATTAGTGCAATGGTTGGTGAAATAAGCACACAAAGAACTGTAACCCAGCATATTGATAATGAAAATTAGATATGGTTAATCACGACGGTACTAAAAAGGTACTAAAGTCTATAGAATATGACAAGAATGTAAATAAGGATGGTTTATGGTTCAGCTAAAAGACACCATTAAAGGCAAAGTCAAAAACGTCTGAAGGAAACACGTTTTAACGGACCCTACTAATTATGAAAACAATAAATGAGTAATACCTTGCCCACAGAAAGTGCAGACAATCAGTCCGGGACTTTTGACACAACTGACTCACATACTGCCGTACAAGACCATACTGAAACAACACGGTCCAACAAGATACAACAAATCAACTATTTTGTACTGTTTACTATTCGCTATTGGTTTTTAATTGTTTGGCAGAGACAGTAACCGGATACTTTTAATCGCCGTCGAAAATACCAGACAAGGCTCAATCCCAACTCGCTTCCTATTCCCTATATTAGGACACTAACTAGGATATGAAATATTAGCCGTTACAACTCATCTAGTGAACTATGTATAAATTATTAACCTATGTGTGGTCCGACTTTAAAACGCTACCTTTTAGCGGCTTACGGCTAGCTACTTTAAAATATAAACGTGTCACACTTAGCGAAAACAACTCTAAATAAAGTAAAAAAAAGACTATGGCTGAGAGTTATGGTCGAAAGTAAAATGTTGACACTTACATATGTCCATCCCCTGAAGTTGGGCTCCGGTGCAGTTACACACGCAGGCGCCATTGGAGCCGTAGCCGCTGCCGCTAGCCGCTCCGCTCTGGTTCTGCATGGAGCTCGCGACACCGACACCTCCGAGTGGGCCGCCGCGCCTCCTCAGGCATCTCACCACATGTTCCCGCTAACTTATTTTTCACTAACGACAGCCTGGTTTGTCTCAAAATGTCGTTGTTTTCCCCGAACGTGTGTGAGTGCGGCTCGGTGAAGAGCCGGTGTGTAGTGGGAATGAAGCAGACGGACTGTGTAACCCCTCACTAATCACATACACTCACACACTGCGCCGTCTCGCAGCACAGTCCCGAGGGTGGGCGGCCGCGTCCTGAAAAACGAGCCGCTTCCTGGTGACTCCCGACGCTGAAGGGGCTGGGCTTCGCCCTAAATCGCTTACAAGCGCACTAAATAGTGTGCCAAACTAATACAGCCCTAATTCATTCATTCAAGTGCTTTGTTAGAAGTCTACACGCAGACGGATTTGGGCTACGTTCTGGGGGTTATGTCGAAAGAAGTCGGTGAATATATTACCGCCGTCTCGCTTTAGCCACAGCTCCAGTATGATCAGAAGTGGCGTGCTCCTTTGCGCACTACTTGGTAGCGCAATGCGCAGTTCATACCAGACACAACCAAACAAGGCGTCTGTGAGAGAAACATGGGGGTTGACCTTGGCCTGACCCCACGGTCTGAGTGCTCCCAAACACATGCTGTCTGAGTGCTTTGACCCCAGACTGTCCACAGGGTGCCCACTACACCAATACTGGCTGGTGCTGGGTTGGGACCGATTTAACTGCTGAACTTCACATGGTCTTGCTGGGAAGGCTGGTTGACCATCATTAATATATACAAAACACAGCATATGCTGGTCATTGTGGATTAGAGAAAAGGATAAAGCAAAGGTTTTCATTCATAGAACTTATTGTGCAAGTCCACCATTATTCTCAATAAATACATTTAGGCAACAACACAAGGTTAATTGGGGGACTGTGAGCGTGGGACTGTGGTAGCATAGCGGGTAAGGTACTGGACTATGGACCAGAAGGTCCAGGGTTCAAATCCCACCTCTGCCAAGCTGCCACTGTTGGGTCCTTGAGCAAGGCTCTTAACCCACAATTGGATTGTAAGACTGTATAACTTGTAAGTCGCTCTTGATAAGGGCGTCTGCTAAATAATGTAAATGTTAATGACAATCATCAGTTGTTCTCCTCAAAGGTCCAGTGCATGGTTTATGTTAAACTTTACAACAAGTCCCCTAACACGACTGTGTAGTCAAGGAAAGGGTAGATTTGTTAATCTCTACTCAGACATGTTATGATCAATAAAACTATACATCAGACCGGTGATGCTGGACTTTTGGCACACTGCAGCACTGTCATTGAGATTTGAGAGGGACAAAGAACAAGACGAAAAGATCTCAAATTTGGGGATTAATAGGCAAGTTGAGAACTACAGTTGGAAAAAAAACTATTTTAGTGAGGATAAAATGAGCTTTGAGGGAAAACCGCTTGCATTTGTAAAGACTGGGGCTTAAATAAAGTTCACAGCTATACTTGGAAGTAAATAGCTCAATCAAGAATACAACCTGACCCATACTGATAATTAAAATGCAGATCCCAGCCTCCTGCTTACTTCCCCTTATATCAGCTACAACAAAGACACTAATCAGTTGAACGATTATTTCTCTATTCCTTCTACATTCGATTCTCAGCAGCAACATGAGCTAAGGTACTACAGTCATCTTTCAAGTGCTGTCTAGTTGTTAACACTTAAATCTCTCTACTCTGCTCAATCCTAGATGCCAAAAATGAAATGTAAATGATTAAATCCTTTTCTCCTTTCTTCCTCTCTCCACACTTTATCCCACTGGGAGATGGGCTGAAACATTTATCTGTCTGACGTCCTGTCTGGAAGTCGTGTCCCTGCTAACACGCACACACACACACACCAGACATGGGGAGAGGGGGGAGAGGCAGGGGTCATGACTCAGGGTTTGAATGGGTGTCTGAAAAAAAACATCCCAAGGGAGGCTAGTATTGGACAAAACTGCGCATGTAGTTTAAATGTTGTTTGTGTCTGCTTTTTATACAGTCTCATCAAATTCATTTTATATTTATAGGCGAGGTGAAGGTCCACAGTGTGTTGCTATATCTGTGTGCGTTATATTTAAAAGCCATGCCATTCGGAGCAAAATGATAACTGGTGCTTATTTCATCTTTGTTGTTACATGGAAGTCACAAGCAGATTGTAAACTATCTGTACATACATTTAACATCGATTTGCAGTAGTTCGTCAAAAAGTAATTATTCATTCCTATTATGTAACGCCACGTGCATATTTAAGGTTTAAAGTTATAGACACGGTTTTAATGTTGTTTATGGCAAAGCGCCACCTGGTGCCCAAGATGGAACGACATGAAGCATGTCAGAATGATGTCATCTCGTTGGATTATTGGTATTTACATTTCTTTTCATGACTGAATATTGTCACAAATGTTGTAGAAAAGAAATAACCGCAAGTAAACAGAAATCTTAGCATGTTGGGAACATACTGAACTGACACATTTCCAAGTTCTGAAAAAGTGTGAGTATGCAGCTATGCAAATGAAAAAATGATTACAATTTATTTTGTAAACAAGAAACCTTGCACAGAATTTCAAAAGAGCTATCATTGAGAACCATTGGTGTAAGAGAATTCACTTCCGCAGAGTGATCAACCCATTTCCAAATATTACTAAGAATAGAACGTGTAATGATGTGTGTTGGTTAACACATCTGTCACATCTTTCATTAATAAACTTTTACAGAGTAGAGTAGCAAATTTAACTTGGGATTTGGTTATGGGTAGATTTTATTTATTTATTTTTGTGTATATGGCCTTGCATATGAACTAGAGACCACAAAGATATGAGACACGGATTTTAAAAAATGAATGAAAGTTGACATGTTTTCAAGTCTAATCTAAAAATGTACAGATTTCTACAGGCTTCCACCAAAATTAGGCTTAGACTTGAGATTGGGATGCATGGCTGTGGTTCCATTGGCTGGAGTCTGGGGTCTGGCTTGCCTCCTCTGCCTTGTCTTTGGCTAAGTAGTCAGGAGTGTCAGGTGGCACTGTTTTACTGGACTCTTTGACCTTGAGCAGAGCTGGGGGAACATTGTTTGTTTGTTTGTTTAGAGTTTTACACCATGGACACCTTTTGGCAATATACATGGCAGAGGGTTTCCTAGGGTAAGCTGATCCGTTTTACTGTTGCTCAGGGGATCTCATAGTTGAGCTTTGATTATTATGTGTGTAAGATACTTTGAGACCAAGTTTTCTTCTCTTAGAGCATCCAGGATATTTCTGTGTAATCTCAGACCATCTGTGTATTTACGTAGTTTCTGTTTTTGTGAACCATTACTATAGACTTATTTCACTAGCTTCATTTTTAAATTTATCATCTAAGCCAGCCAAGGAGGTTGGGTCCCTTTCTGAGTCTTGGTCCTCCCAAGGTTTCTTCCTTATAATGTTTAGGGAGTTTTTCCTTGCCACTGTCACCCTAGGCTTGCTCAATTTGGACTTGGACTTAGATATTAGAAGATAATCTAAAATTGTAAAGTTGCTTTAAGACAATGTTCCATTGTATAAAGCGTTACATAAATAAATCTGTCTTGACTCATCTCTACTTCTTGTGTATTGGCTGCACTCAGTGGTTACATGTTTTATTTATATAATCGTGTGACAGCTATTTCAAATTCGTGGGGGTTCCCCTTTTAGGAGGTCTAGTGTGTCCAATACGGAACCTGGTACTTGCGGTTTGGTCTGCTCTGCTGGGGAAGGGAGTTGTTATTTCATCTTTTATGGTGGAGTATATCTCATGTAGCTCATTGTTTACATTATCAACGAGCTATGTGGTAATCTGGGATGTTGGGTTGTTGTCTTCTTGCCTCTCATGTGCGATCAATCAGGTTTGTTGGTTGTGATGTGATGTGATTCCTCTTGGCTGTGTTATCTTCTGGTTCTACCTTTTCTAGCTATGCTGTTAGTTTTTTTCTGCAAGGAAACTCTAACTTAGTTTAATTCTTTCTTCTAGGGTGCCTATGTAGGTTTGGTCCCTTTTTGAGTTTTGGTCCTTCTGAGGTTTCTTCCTTATAACGGCTATGGAGACTTTCCTTGTCATTGTCACCCTAGGCTTGCTCAGTTAAAGCTGTGGGCTTAGATAATTGTACAGCTGCTTTGAGACAATGCCTCCATTGCAAGAAAGTGCTAACATACATACATCTGAATTGACTTGACATACAGTGGGGTAAAAAAAAAAAAGTATTTAAGGCAGCCACTGATTTGTTTGTGCAAGTTCTCCTACTTAGAAAGAAGATGAGAGAGGTCTGTAATTTTCATCATAGGTACACTTCAACTATGAGAGACATAATGAGAAAAAAATATAATAATTTAATTGTAAATTATTTGTGGAAAATAAAGTATTTGGTCACCCACAAACAAGCAGGATTTCTGGCTCCTCACAGGACCTGTAACTTCTTCTATAAGAAGCTCTTCTGTCCTCCACTCATTACCTGTATTAATGGCACTTGTTTGACCTTGTTACCTGTTATAAGAAGACACCTGTCCACAGCCTCAAACAGTCAGACTCCAAACTCAACCATGGCCAAAACCAAAGAGCTGTCAACGGGACACCAGGAAGAAAATTGTAGACCTGCATCAGGCTGGGAAGAGTGAATCTACACCCCCCCCTTCCCCCCACAAAATATTCTCCCAATAGCTTCTGGCTTGTCCATGTGATCTTTAGCAAACTGCAGATGAGCAGCAATGTTCTTTTTGGAGAGCAGTTTCTTTTTCCTTGCAACCCTGCTGTGCACACCATTGTTGTTCAGTGTTCTTCTGATGGTGGACTCATGAACATTAACATTAGCCTTCAGTTGCTTAGAAGTTACCCTGGGGCCCTTCGTGACCTCGCCAACTATTACACGCCTTGCTCTTGGAGTGATATTTGTTGGTTGACCACTCCTGGGGAGGGTAACAATGGTCTTGAATTTCCTCCATTTGTACACAATCTGTGTGACTGTGGATTGGTGGAGTCCAAACTCTTTAGAGATGGTTTTGTAACCTTTTCCAACCTGATGAGCATCCTCAGAGATTTCCTTTGTTCGTGCCATGATACACTTACACAAACCTGTTGTGAAGAGCAGACTTTGAGAGATCCCTGTTCTTTAAATAAAACAGAGTGCCTATTCACACATGATTGTCATCCTATCGATTGAAAACACCTGACTAATTTCACCTTCAAATTAACTGCTAATCCTAGGGGTTCACATACTTTTGTCAGTCACTAATATCTCATATTGGATCATTTTCCTCAATTAAAAAATGACCAAGTATAATATTTTTGTCTCATTTGTTTAACTGGGTTCTCTTTACCTACTTTTAGGACTGGTGCGAAAATCTGGTGATGTTTTAGGTCATACTTATGCAGAAATATAGGAAATGCTAAAGAGTTCACAAACTTTCAAGCACCACTGTATTCACTTTCAGATTCACATGGCGTCAGCCACTGATGAGCCACAAGTCTGCACCTCACTGACATCATCAAAGTGTACAAGGCTCAAGAGTACTGTTTGGGACAGCGCCCTAGCGTTGGCTAGCTGCAGGGAACTAATGGGAATATCGTTGAAGGGGATTGCACAGGTACTTTCATTTTCACTCAGCACTCTCTGTTGTGACTGCTTATGATATGACTAAGTTTTTTTCTTTCTTTCTATTTTGCTCTTTCAGTTTGCCAAAAACCCCAGAACACCCAAAAGCTTCAGAGCAACTGAGAAATGCTTCACCAAAGTTAAAGCTAGCCAATCCCTTCCGAAATCACATAATTACACACAAACCAGTATATTCAGAAACAAGCAAGGCAATTAAAATGAATAATATCTGTTAAAGGATTTTTCCCAGCAAGAGAATGAATTCATTATGGCTTTGGATAGCTTTTGGTTGGGTTTGAATCAGTGCTGTCAAACTAATTGTTTTGAGCTAGCTGTGATTAATAGCATTTTTGCCTGCTGGTATTTGACACAAAAGAAACTCCATAAAACACTACACAACCATACGTGTGGACAAAATAACACAGATACGATTGGCTGTGTCCGAGTAGAGGAGGCTGTGTGATCAGCTGCCAATAGCAGCCCCTACAAGGTCCTGCAATGGACTGGTGTCCTGCCCAGGGTGCACTTGTGCTTGCCCCCTCCCTGCACCATGACCCTTACCACAAAAAAAAAAATAAATAAATAAAACAAACATAACTACAGATATGTGCCACTGGACATCCCGACGTAGTCCAAATGCCATATTAAACATACATATGTAATTATACGTAATATATAACATAACATACTCCCCAGACAAAAAAAGTCACGTAACTGCACGTAAAACCTTCCTGAATTCTGATGGGAATTTCCCTGTAGAACTGGAATTTTTGCCACTGCTGGCTAAAACCCAAATGACAGGTACACTTCAATACACCTGAAAACTTCAGCTACTTTCCCTTTCACACTACAGCCTTTGGTAAGCCCATATGCAATCAGTCCTTTTTGCCAGTAATTAATATATGCTTTGCGACTCACATCGAACAACACATTCACTGTACTGTACCACCACTTCTCAATCTATGAATCCCGTCGCATACCCCACAGCTATTTTTAGCCCAATCAGCCTCGGGCAACGCCATCTGCAGGAGCCTGAAGATACTACGACCTTGAACACACAAGGTGATTAATCCGGAGTGAATACGTAGCAAATCTACATGGGATACTGTACTGTCTGTGTAATACACATAGTACTATTGTAACATCATCCCATTTACATTTACAGCATTTAGCAGACGCCCTTATCCAGAGCGACTTACAATTGGTACAGTCGTACAATCCAAGCAATTGTAGGTTAAGGGTCTTGCTCAAGGACCCAACAGTGGCAGCCTGGCAGAGTGACAGTGGGATTTGAACCATGGACCTTCTGGTCCAGAGTCCAGTACCTTAACCACTAGGCTACCACAGTCCCATCCGGAGCTGTGCTGTGTTGCTACATCTGCAACTGTCCTGTGGTTCGTGTACACCAACGACACAGCCTTGTGGTCTCATAATTCGTGTCTGATCTGCACACCACTTATAAAAAGCTCCACAAAAGCCAATGGCACACCCATGCCACACATGCACTCGCGTTGGCTGCTCTCTCACAGACTCATCTTCCTGAACGCTGGTTCATCTGGCTGCACGCTGACACACCCTGCTACACTCGACTCCTTTTGCTGATTCAATGTGAGACATTGACGTCGCCACGCCTTATTCATCATTCAAAGTTTCACAGCTAAGTGCTTAATTCTCTACTTTCTGCATTAGAGTCTGCACTATTACATCTGTCATTACAACTGTATTTCATCTATATTCAGTAGGGATATTTAAGAACAATGACATTTTTGTTGACGCAGCAAAGCAGGGCTCTAGAGTGCGAGTGTTTTGTTCGCTTTTGCGAACTGCGAATGGAATATTTATTTAGGAGCACTGGAACAAAAAAAATCTTGACCTGAATGTGCTAGTGCTTTACCGAGTGTTCATCGGGTCTGTCTCATTACCTTGTGAGTGCCATTTCTGCCAACTTCCTATGTGGGGCATTCTCTTTGTAAAGCTTCCTAACCGACAATGGAACACCAAACCTGGTTATTAAGACCATCTACTGTCTTACTAATTGCGTCACCGATTGTTTACACCCCCTGCATGAACGCTAGCAAAGTTTTACAGGTCTGTATTGTAGTCTTTGCCATTTCACAAAATTTTAGTCTTTCCTTAAGGTTTCTTTTTGGAGGAACATCACTCGTGAGGAACAGATAAAATGTAGACAGAAGCTAATTCGAGAACTAACATGAGGGAAATGCAAGCCCTTCTGTATGAGATCTGCGGTTTAGCACATTTAGCTAGTAACTGGTCATAACTGATTAAAACTAGCAAAAGTCACAGTATTAATACGTGAAATTTATTAAGTACATTTACATAATTACATACATATTGAACACCTGAGACACAGAACAATGGGTGCAATGGAATTTAATCATTTTATTGTTAAGTCTTCCACATTGTCCTGCAATAAAATTTTATACATATGTAGGTCCAAACTATTAAAATAATAATAAAAAAAAAAACACAAATTTTTTTTATAATGTATGTTTTATGTTTAAACAATTTTTGTATTGTTTTTTTTTCAGTAAAAGAAATACATTTAGCCTATTTAATTTATGCAATGGTGAAAAAAGTGGCAAAATTAATGAAAAACTGTTACGTATTTGGCAAATTTTCACACAAATTTTCATTTCGGTGCATCCCTAATACTCAGTAATATTTGGTACTTGGTAGTGTTATACAGGGTGGGCCATTTATATGGATACACCTAAATAAAATGGGAATGGTTGGTGATATCAACTTCCTGTTTGTGGCACATTAGTATACGGGAGGGGGGAAACTTTTCAAGATGGGTGTTGACCATGGCGGCCATTTTGAAGTCGGCCATTTTGGATCCAACTTTATTATTTCCAATGGGAAGAGGGTCATGTAATACATCAAACTTATTGAGAATTTCACAAGAAAAACAATGGTGTGCTTGGTTTTAACGGAACTTTATTCTTTCATGAGTTATTTACAAGTTTAAGATCACTTACAAAATGTGTTCAAAGTGCTGCCCATTGTGTTGGATTGTCAATGCAACCCTCCTCTCCCCCTCTTGACACACTGATAGCAACACCGCAGAAGTAATGCTCTCCCGATCTGACCCCCTTAGACTTTTATCTTTGGGGTCATCTGAAGGCAATTGTCTATGCTGTGAAGATACGAGATGTGTAGCATCTGAAACAACGGATACTGGAAGCCTGTGCTAGCATTTCTTCTGTGGTGTTGCTATCAGTGTGTCAAGAGTGGGAGAAGAGGGTTGCATTGACAATCCAACACAATGGGCGGCACTTTGAACACATTTTATAAGTGATCTTAAACTTGTAAATAACTCATGAAAGAATAAGGTTCCGTTAAAAGCAAGCACACCATTGTTTTCCTTGTGAAATTCTCAATAACTTTGATGTGCTACATGACCCTCTTCCCATTGGAAATAATAAAGTTGGATCCAAAATGGCCACCATGGTCAACACCCATCTTGAAAAGTTTTTCCCCTCCCATATACTAATGTGCCACAAACAGGAAGTTGATATCACCAACCATTCCCATGTTATTTTGGTGTATCCATATAAATGAGCATGCCTTTTGTAGCATACTATCTGAGCTGGGTAGGGAAGTGTTACCATTGCATAGCACGTAGCAACAATTCATTTGTTGTGGACCAATTTTTTTGGTGGAAGGTATTAAAGCATATTCAGGATGAAATTCGGGCTTCTTTGATTTATTTGGTTTCTTTATTATGTTACTTAAAAATGTCTATAAAAGCCATAGAACTCTCAAAATTGTGTGTTATCACACATTACATCACGACTGTGATCATCTATGGCACTCGACCAAATCACAGCCGTGATGTTATTTGCGAAAACACACTCCCTCTTGTGTTCTATTGCAAAAATATAATGTATCCTGTTGTTACACAGGACAGAATTCGAAATATTCGGATGTTTAATCTGCAAAACCTTTCAGTGTAGTTCTTCATAACAGCTTTGTGTTGCAATGCAGAGGAACAATCATGCCGTGTCAGGCAGTTTATCCATGTTACTCATCAGCGGTTAACTTACTTCAGCCATTGGCACACGTCTTTTTGGTATTTGATAAACTTCTTAGTATCCGTCTACATGTTGTTCTTTGGGAGTTGAGTTCTCTCAGTGCGTCAAATCGCTGCTCATCTTTTACAGCTCTCCTACTACACTGCATATTCCTGTACTAAGCACTATCCCAAAGTGGTCGTGATGCCCTTAATGTATATACGCAATCTATTTCCAAATGGCCATTCCAGACCTGTTGTGGGCGTCTAAGATGGCCCGAAGGGAGCTAGCTTAGTGACAGTAGGGCAGGGCAAACAGGCCATCACGCTGATAAGCTGCAGATTTAATGTGGGAGAGGGCCCTCTTCAAGCACCCTCCATTACCTGACTCATCTCTCACTGAAGCCTGAACGCTGTGGCAAATTATCTTCACACTCATCCCAGGAGACCGAGTGTGCGCGTGTCTGAAAATTGCCATCTGTAGGGAAGGAATGTGACGTCTGCGGATGTGTACCGCAGTCCCTGTGTGCGAGAGAGGATGAGTGTCTGTGTGAGCAGATAATCACCAGGTATTGAGGTTTTCTCCCCCCCTCCACTCTCTCCTGCAGCCTGCTGAGCATCGTCATGGGCCGTCTGCCCGGTGGGGTGAGGTAATGTCTAGGTTTAATGCCAGCCTCCTACACCGGTGTGCACGCACACACACACATACACACACACACACAGGGCACGCACACGCACACAGGCACAACAGGAAGAACAGCGGGGACAGCAACTCCCAAAATGGCCACTGCTGTGACTCCTAATGATTATGACAACATTATTAGCCTTTCACTAATGAGCCACACGACAAAGTCTCCACCACCCATACACCGACTCCCAGACGGTGCCATAATGCCTCCTACACCACGCCCGCACCTTTAAAGACAAAGTGCAACATTTCCTGGAAACGTCAAATCAGAGCCTCTCTCCGCTTTAGCCTGCTCGCCGATATGCCATGTGGCACAAAAGTGCCAGACAGCAGCTCGGTTTGCAGGCAGTGGCACAGCTTATGCAGATTTACAGGCATCACCAAAAACACAGCGTGAAAAATCCTTCAGAAATGAGTCTCAACTGCACAGATCTTACACACACAGACATTTGAACTATTACTATAGACCTATTTGAGTAGATAAAATAGTTTCATTCTTACATTTATCATCTACGCCACCCAAGCAGGATGGGTCCCTTTTTGAGTCTTGGTCCCAAGGTTTCTTCCTTAGAACGTTTAGGGAGTTTTTCCTTTACACTGTCACCCTAGGCTTGCTCAATTTGGGATTGGCTCTAGATATTAGAAGATAATATAAAATTAAATAAATAAATCTGGCTTGGCTTGACTTGACTTGACAGACCTGGGGCCACATTCTTCGTGCCCAAGTTCTTAGAGTAGCTCTTAGTGATGAAATTCAAAGAAAAATCTCTAGCCTCTATCTCCAAGCCTCTCAAAAGTTAGGAGTAGATCCTAGTGAAGATAAAAGTTATTCATAAAGCATCTTAACCCCTAAAAGTGCTCCTTAGGTGAAAAGCTGTTAGGAGTAGGGAGGAGGACATTTAAGAGGCGAAACCGGAGGAAAGACAACGAAGCAGCAGATCATACTCCAAACACTGAACCACAGTGAGTTAATCAAACGCTACCGATTAGATTGTGCAGGAATAACGTTTGTGGTTGATCTCATTAGAGATGCGCTCACATCTCCTACCCAGCACAACAATGCCATAACATCAGAAATGAATGGTACATGTGAACCAACTCCACCAGTTAAATAGATTAGACACAGCTGCAATAGATACCGAAAGAGAGCGGAGCTGCATTTTTCTCCAGTTCAAAGGCTATTCAATAGATTAGCTAGGCTAAAAATGATTAGCATTGTAAATAAACATAAACAAGTGTATGATTAGTGCAAAACACAGAGAAAATATATAATAGGTTATAATAGGCTTATAATGGGCTCTACAGTGTTTCCCTTTTTAAGACTGCGTTTTTGTGTGAGTGAGAGCAAGTGACGTGGGTGACAACCAATCACGGTCTTCAAAAGAAAGCATCATACTTAGCAACCGGGTCAACCCCGCCTTCTCACTGAGATAAAATATTTTGCATTCTCCTTGCTCAGAGTTGCTCTCAGATTCTTCTGAATCACTCTTAAGCAAAAACAGCTAGCTATGAGTTGGGAGCTCTCGAAGAGTATTCTTAGAATCTTTATGAATTTATAAGGGCGAGTGAAGCGGCTAAGCATGATCTGGCTTTTTGAACAGCAGTAGTTAGCAGACATGTTGGTGGCCTGTGGCCAGCTCTCCCGCCGTCTGCCACGCTGTTTTTTTAATAAACCTGTCAGCAGCTACATGCCGTCAGCATTGAACACGCAGACGGCAGCGACCCATGGGGCACCAAGATGAACATATCACAAATGGTATCTTCACGAGGGACATTACAGGGCACAGCAGAAGGCAAGAATGTCATTCCAGTATAACACTGCTTCAGACGGGCACGACTTTCTTCATGGGTCATCGAAATCATACGTAAAGGAAAGGCTGCGCCAACAATAATGACCATTCAATCATTAATTTATTTGTTTATCCGCTTAACCCTGGACATGTTCACTGGAGAGATGGTGCCTAGCTGGCAGCAAGGCCCTTAACCCACAATTGCTTGGATTGTAAGAACGTATCAACTGCAAGTCGCTCTGGATAAGGACGTCTGCTAAAATGACATAAACATAAACGTAAACCGGGAGGACATGCAGACTCCACACAGGTGGAGTCCAAGGTCGGGATCAAACCCGGGGACCTCTGGAGCTAGTGTCGCTAGGGGTGTGCCATGATCATATCTTAATTGTCGTTTTAACATGTGTGAGCTGATAAACAATCCAAAGCACGCCTTAAGAGTGGTAGCCTAGTGGTTAAGGTACTGGACTATGGACCCGAAGGTCCAGGGTTCAAATCCCACCTCTGCCAAGCTGCCACTGTTGGCTCCTTGAGCAAGACCCTTAACCTACAATTGCTTGGATTGTAAGATTGTATCAATTGTAAGTCGCTCTGGATAAGGGCGTCTGCTAAATGCTGTAAATGTAATATTCATTGCGTCAGGTAGGATAGACTACTCCGTATGCGCACAGCGTGCTAGCGCCACAAATCAAGCTAACGTTCTACCTAAAAGGGCGTGACTGAAGTTAAAAATGAGAGCGCAAACAGCTCCAGTACACAAAAAACGTCAGTCGGCTGATTAATTGGGCTGATTAATCTCATTTTGAAGTCACCAGTTCGCCGTCAGCCGAAAAAATCCACTATTCAAAAATAGTGGGGAAAATGCAGAGAAACTTTAGAACTTGCAGCTCAAACTGGGACTACTGACTAAAAATAAAGAGATACTGAGATTCAGTGTGAGTGCGGCCATTTATGAGAAAATGAAAACTTTGTTTCCAGCATTACAACTCACTGCTCTTAACTGGGGCTGGGATTAAAAACTATTTAAAACTTTTCCCAGAATGAATGTGATACTGTTATCTGGTAACAATACAACAATTTATTTTATTTTATTTTTTTATATAAAGACAGTGCATTTATAGCTTTAATAAATGTTCATTTAAGTTCAGCAATCTGGTGTCTCATTTATTATTATTAGTTTTATCAGTTGCAAAAAAATGCGATATCGGCATTACATATCAGCCATCGGTCAACCTGCTCTTTAAATAAAAAATATAATCCATATCGGTCGACCACTAGTCCAAACAACTTTTGAATACTTTAGACCCAAGATATACACTATATAAGATTCCCAGAAATATCAAGATATCTTTTTTGTCAGTATTGCACACCCCTGCGTGTCGACCAGTCAGTCCTAAGTAAGCTTGAGTGATAATCTCATTTCAGCCATGTGATTATGCTCTGGAGAATTACTGCAATTCGACTGCAGTGTACCACATGTGAACGTCACAGATCATTAGGCTACAGCTTGCATTTCTCTCACAGCAATGTAATTAAAATCTAAGCTAGCTTGTAACACTTGTATTTTAAATGTTAATTCGACTCAAAATGACAAGACAATGATAAGACATGAGTCTAGTAATTTGGATATCCAGCTATAATGATCCTCTCATATTAATAAATCTGATCTGTTCGTGCAGTTATCTCTTCCACATCAGGAGGATTTGACCATTTCTCTGCATGGACGCAATCCAGGTGCCTTTCCCCACTCTCTAGACTAATTAATTTAAATTCAAATCATGGCAGGTCCTAGAGTCAGTTCCCTGCATCTGATTCAGATTGCACAAACACAGGGTCTACAGGTCTACCCAAGTTCTGTCTGTTGCGTTCATAACACGTATAGCTGCTGCAACCAAGGTTTGACTGGACAAGCTGGAGACTGGAGAAGCCCTCAAAGAAAATGAGTAACAGTCTGGATGACTGATTATCTTGATTATCGATTGATTATCTTGCTGTCCTGTTGATGGTTTCAGTCCTGTCAATGTCAAATGTTGTCATTCTACCAAATCTGTTGTCGAAAAAAAGCTTTTTCTGGGATTTCAGTACTTTTAACTCATTTGGAATCATACTGAAAATTGCGCTTGAAAAGGTCTTTGAGTGCTGAAATGCTTTGAGCCTCTAAACAAACTTCTGGCACAGAATTCATTTTTGTTTCATTCAAATAAATTCAGGACTGAAAGGGTTAACAGTGAATGAAGACCAACCTCTTCATTCTGCAATCACATGAGAACTGGTAAATCACTTATTTAATAATAATAATTAAAAAAACTGTACATTTATTGGATGGCATGATGGCAGAGTAGGTATTGATGGACTTGCTCCCATTCTACGGGTGATGAGATTTTGTCAGTACTCCAATCAATGATTATACATGCACTTGGGTAACAGATAATGGAAAACCACCAGGTTTAGATGACTGAGGGAATAATCCAATTTCTACTTTGCAACCAGCCAATAATCTCACAGGAGAATGTGAGGTAAACTTTAAACTTTAAGAAGTAAATGATGAAGTTGGTAATTTCCTCGAGCACATACTATGCTTTAGTTCCTCCCTAAAACTGTTTGGTTTCATGGTCCTGCATTTAATTCCAGGGTTGCCAGATCCCACATTGTCATAGGGTCACTTTAAATAAACAGACCTGGCAGCCATGTTTGATTCTGCTAGACACTTCCGGGCTTATTTTGTGTGCATGCAAAGACTGAGAAAACCAATTGAATTGGATTTCTTAATCTGATTTCTTGAGCTCCGATCTTTACATGGCAACATGAACAATCAAATAACTTCAGGAATACGATTATTAAGTACTAAACCGGATTATTAAGTGGATGTAAACGCACTCAGTGAGTGGGTGATCGCTTATCATTGGTACTGTGTTTCTTAGGGGGGTCAGGTGGCACATCAGCCAAATTCGATAGCCCTCCATTGGGTTTCATAGCCATAGCCACAGGATATTCTATTAGACATTTTTGCAAGTCATTTTGGATAAAAGTACCTGCTAAATGCAGAATTAGGTGGGTAAATATATCCTTACAGTAGTCCTCTTTACCACCAAACAGCTAGGCCAAACCAACTGTACAGATTTATATGTGACAAATAAAACTAAAGTGAAATTAAGTACTTATAAAACATTTCTCTGTATAGAAACTGGTTAAACTGTAGAGTGGATTTCTGGTCTCGTTTCCCCAGACTCACCCAGACACCCAAACAATTTTGCAAACGTCAAAGGCATACTCTAAAAGCACTGCTAACAAAAATATCTTTATGGCATTCACCTCTTTCCCTCTCTGAAAAACCTTTACTTTTCAATTTCTTACTGCAGTTTTGCACCAGGCTTTTTACCACATATTTTGCAGGACGGCTGTTGTCAATCACAGGCAACATGAACAATACAAATGTGACAGCACAGCTCAGAGCCAAGTTTAAAACACAAAGGTAGGTCTCTCAGGATTGTGAAATTATAGCTGAGGATTAATTGCCTTTTCGGTTTACTTTATGCATTTTTTATCATAATACTGTATAAACAGTGAGTGAATACGCTGTGGACAGGGAACCAACCCATCACAGGGCTTTGATGCATATGCCATGAACATTAAAATTCTTGTATTATGCTCTAAATTATACACTGTATGCTAAAGCTCTAAATTGTACTAAATATTGACATGGTGTAATTAGAAAGGATTGTTCCACAGTACACAGATGAAAGCATCCAGACTGATTCATATGAAGAGTTAAGTTGAGAATGACTACATTGTTTATATATACATAAACAAACCCATTTTATTTAACTCAGGCTAAAGTTCATGCACCCCTGGTAAAATGACGTATCGTTGATTTTTCTAAATGAAAGAAAGTCAACACTACCTCGGCAAGAAACAAATGCGAGTCAGCCCATTTCAATCAGCTAAATTTACAACATTGGAAATGAAACATAGATAAACTTTGACGTACAAAAGTTCGAATGATAGCAGTGCTGCTGGCTTGTGGCTGGTTCTGCACTCTCACTAGCTTTATCTTTAACCTCTTTGCCTTTGTTAGTTTTGTCAAATTCCCCATGTTCAATGAGGTGGTGCTGTTTTATACGTCTTATTAAATTCGCTGTTCCGAACGTTTACAAAGTTGTTGCGCCAAAGCTTAGTCTTGCCTGCCTGTATTGTAAACAGCACATGGCTGCACTTTTTTTTTTTTTTTTTTTTTTTTTAAAACAATGGAGCATCGCCTCAAAGTAGCTTCGCAATTTTATAATATCTTCTAATATCTAAGGTCACTCCCAAATTGGGCAAGCCTAGGGCAACAGAGGCGAGGAAACCTCAAGAAACCCTATACGAAAGAAACCTTAGAAGGACCAAGACTCAAAAAGGGACCTAACCACTTAGGATGGCTTCGATAATATAAGAATTAAACTCATCTTATTAAGTTATCTAATTAATTAATTAGTAATAACTAATTAATATGTTTTAGTAATAGTTTAAATAAACATAAGCTAAATAAATATTAACAGAAAAAAATATATTTAAAATAAAGAGAATATTAGATATTACGAAAAGTATAAAAGAAAAAAATAGAAATAGATCTCTACTCCCTCATTAGTGCTGCGTTATATAGGGAGACTAAGTAGCACTCAAAACAAAACTGATATTGAACACTTCCTCACCAATTCACATGCATCAGTCTCATAAGCAAACCGGTGAGTGGCTGAGCCGTGTTTAAAGCTCCATACATAAGCTGAATTCTGAATTAGAGTTAGTATAAGCACTGTGCTGTTCATGTCTTGTGTTTGTGCCGTCGTCTCCTGCGCAAAACTAAATGTGACCTGCACAGAATCGGTTATATGAGACTGATCGGCAGATCACCGGTTATGGCATATCGACCAGTGCATCTATAAATTATCCCGATCAACTCAAATAACTACGATTAGATGATTATGTAACAACTGAAAGGAGAAAAAAAAACCCATAGAAAACTACTATACAGTCCTCTCAGAGTGATTAATGAGCCTTTATTTAACACAAACAGCATAACTAAAGTGGGGCAAATAAGTATTTATTCAGCCACTGATTGTGCAAGTTCTCCTACTTAGAAAGATGAGAGAGGTCTGTAATTTTCATCATAGGTACACTTCAACTATGAGAGACAAAATGAGAAAAAAAAAAATCCAGGAAATCACATTGTAGGATTTTTAAAGAATTTAATTGTAAATCATGGTGGAAAATAAGTGTTTGGTTATTAACAAAAGTTCAACTTAATACTTTGTAATATAACCTTTGTTGGCAATGACAGAGGTCAAACGTTTTCTGTAAGTCTTCACCAGGTTTGCACACACTGTAGGTGGTATTTTGAGCAGTTATGTTTTGGGGCAACACAGACTTTCAACTTTCTCCACAAATTTTCTATGGGGTTGAGGTCTGGAGACTGGCTAGGCCACTCCAGGACCTTGAAATGCTTTTTATGGAGCCACTCCTTAGTTGCCCCGAGCGGTGTGTTTGGCATCATTGTCATACTGGAAGACCCAGCCACGTTCCATCTTCAATGCTCTCACTGATGGAATAAAGTCTCACGATACATGGCCCCGTTCATTCTTCCCTTAACACAGATCAGTTGTCCTGTCCTCTTTGTAGAAAAACAGCCCCAAAGCATGAGGTTTTAACCCACATGCTTCCCAGTAGGTATGGTGTTCTTGGGATGCAACTCAGCATTCTTCTTCCTCTAAACACGAGTTGAGTTTTTACCAAAAAGTTGATATTCTTCCAATCCTCTTCTGGATCATCTATATGCTCTCTGGCAAACTTCAGATGGGCCTGGACATGTACTGGCTTAAGCACGGGGGACACGCCTCTCGGCGTAGTGTGTTACTCATGGTAGCCTTTGTTAAGTTGGTCCCAGCTCTCTGCAGGTCATTCATCAGGTCCCTCCGTGTAGTTCTGGGATTTTTGCTCACCATTCTCATGATCATTTTGACCCCACGGGATGAAATCTTGCATGGAGCCCCAGATCGAGGGAGATTATCAATGGTCTTGTATGTCTTGCATTTTCTTACAATTGTTCCCACAGCTGATTTATTCACACCAACCTGCTTATTGAGTGGAGGACAGAAGAGCTTCTTAAAGAAGAAGTTACAGGTCTGTGAGAGCCAGAAATCTTGCTTGTTTGTGGGTGACCAAATACTTATTTTCCACCATGAATTACAATTAAATTCTTTAAAAATCCATGGTCTTGTATGTCTTACAATTGCTCCCACAGTTGATTTACTCACACCAACCTGCTTGCTTATTGTAGATTCACTCTTCCCAGCCTGGTGCAGGTCTACAATTTTCCTCCTGGTGTCCTTCAACAGCTCTTTGGTCTTGGCCATGGTTGAGTTTGGAGTCTGACTGTTTGAGGCTGTGGACAGGTGTGTTTTATACAGATAACGAGGTCAAACAGGTGCCATTAATACAGGTAATGAGTGGAGGACAGAAGAGCTTCTTAAAGAAGTTGTTACAGGTCTGTGACGGCCAGAAATCTTGCTTGTTTGTGAGTGACCAAATACTTATTTTCCACCATGATTTACAATTAAATTCTTTAAAAATCCTACAATGTGATTTCCTGAATACCAAACTGTACCTATGATGAAAATTACAGACTTCTCTTATCTTTCTAAGTAGGAGAACTTGCACAATCAGTGGCTGACTAAATACTTTTTTGCCTCACTGTACCTTTAGACAGCTGAGCAAGGGATCCTTGTCTGTCTCTGACTTGGTGGAAAACAAGCCCTGACCTACTTTCTAGACCCAAAACATAACACAACCAGCAGCAGTCATTTTGGAAGATCTGCTCTCACACACAACTACGTCAAAAACATTGACTTATTAAAAAAAAAAAAAAAAAAGATAAAACTCTTCATTTTCTCCAGAGATCAACCTCAATAAATGGTCCGGCAGCCTTTTTGTCATGAGGCTGCATTCCTTCTCTGCATTCACGCTGAACATACCCGCTGGAGACTGAACTCAGACTTCAGGTCTGTAAAACTGCCCAACTGTGGAAACCCTAGACAGCTCTCTGTACTGCCTCTGCTTCAGCCCTATCCGGACAGGACTAAAATTACACGAGGTCCTGGGGTAATTTCCTCTTTTACAGGAGCTACTCGGTGATTTTATTTCCGTCTGGATTGACCATATTGGTGTTTTTCTCCCTCCTCCCCTGAGAACATTACAGACAGAATTACCTACTGTGTTTCAACAAACTGAGGTCTTCTCAAAATTTTATTCCACTTTGGATGCACATCTCTGTGATCTTACACACAGGTGATGCCTCGCATGGACAATTTGGACTTTCTAGGACGCATATTAAAGTCATACATGTTCAATATTATACAAACTGAGGCTTAAAATCCCAGTCGCTGAACTATTTAATTGGACTGGATGTCAGGAGAACAAAATTCACACCACTCAGAGAGCCATCAAAGAGAAAAAGTCCTGCAGGGATTGTATTATTGTCCGGTTGCAAGAGTTTTATCTCTGAGCAGCGAGAAACAATTCAAACAAGAATGTCCCCCTGAAAAACAAATCCAATCCAAACAGGGGTTTTCTCCAGGACCTAAAGCTTCATGTGAATAAGACTGTGTGTCTCACTCAAACTTTTCTACATACATTGAAAGTGAGTGTGCTTACATGCATGTAAGAATCCGATAACCGCAGAAAATCTGGTATACATGCTATGAGAAATCTGACACCTGGGGTAAAATCCAGCTCTCTCCATCAGATTTCTTAATCTGGTTTCTAGATCGGAGTAGACTTGAATAATCATATAACTGCAGAAATCCGACTATGATGCACTCACTGGTTCCCTAACTTTTTCTGCAGTGCCCCCTTTTGTAAAAGAATATTTTCGAGCCCACCCACCCCGACACACACATGCACATCTTTGCTTCCAAACGCCACTGGAATTCATTCCGTTGTAAGTTGATTGTATCGCAAAAAGGGTTTACTAACTATATATAACTATGTATAGAGAATTTATATTTATATATATATATATATATATATATATGTGTGTGTGTGTCATTGCATAGCCTACCTTAAAATGCATTAAACACTTACATTAAACTACAGTTGGGCAAAATCGTTAACACAAAGCCTATTTTATAATAACGTTTTTTATTATAAATGAGAATAACTCATGTAATTTATTGAGTAATGTACTGATTAGTCCATTTGGCTGCTGGCTGTTTGATTGATTAGTCAGCTGGCTGCTGCTCAGACACCCTGAATCTGTGGAAAAGTATTGTATCGTATCGAGTATCGCTTGCCCGAGGAAAACTCAAAGTTCAGACTTCAGAATATGGTTTCTGCTGTGTGTATTTATGTCTATGGTAGTGTGGTCGTGGGTGGCCAACTGAGGTGATAGGAAGCTCAGTCAACAAATCCTTTCTTTTACCTTCTTTTAAAAGCAATCCAGAAAAATCCCATATGAAAAGTCATGGACTGTATGGACATAGTAGCCACGGTCAAAGTTTTGGAGCTTCACGCACCATGATTGGATTTTAAAAATGGCGCCAGACAAAGTCCCTGCGTTCATGTTTTGTCCTTTAAACACCAAACAAAAGACTCGGCACACTTTTCAAACACTACTTTCCCGCCTCGATTGCGATAAAACCAATAACCCTTTGGAGGTGTCATCACGTAAGCGAAGCCCAAACAGGAACACTGCTGGAAACTTCATAACCATAATAAACACCTTTTGCTGTTCACAGATAAACACACATTCAACCTTGCCACAAAACGAGTGCTTTCATTTATTCATTAAATTCAACATATGCTTATGCCATGTTCTCGACACTCCCCATCCACGCTTACCCATGGAACGAAGAAATCGAACCAGACAAGAAACAAATAAGCAGAGTTAAGAGAACATTGATAAACAACAAACCAGTCATTCTGCACCATCATACTGGCATCATAGCTATAATAGGACCTAAAGGGGCGTTCACGTGATGACATTGCCATATAAGTCCTTCATCAATGTGCATCGGATTATCTTATAGTCAAGTCCAGTCAAATTTATTTATATAGCGCTTTTTTACAATGGAGCATCGTCTCAAAGCAGCTTTACAAGTTTAGATTGAGGATCTTAGATTTTAAATTAGATCTTCTAATATATAGGGCCAACTCCAAACTGAGCAAGCTAGGGCAACAGTGGTAAGGAAAAACTTCCAGAAACCTTGGGAGGACCAAGACTCAAAAAGAAACCCATCCTTCTTGGGTGGGTTAGATGACAAATGTGACTGTGGTAGCCTAGCAATTAAGGTACTGGACTCTGGCCCAGAATGTCCTTGAGCAAGACCCTTAACCCACAATTGCTTAGATTGTAAGATTGCATCAGTTGGAAGTCGCTCTGGATAAGGGCGTCTGCTAAATGCTGTAAATGTACGAATGAAACTAATTTATCTAGTCAAACAAGTCTATAGTAGTCCGAGTCACTAAATAATACACAGTCAATAAATCGAAAAATCGTAATCCGAAGAGCACCGGTGAAGTGACAAATCATCTTTACAGTGGAATTATTACAAGTGACATGCCTAATTTTTTCTGTCTGAGACGAACAGAAAAAAGACCCCCCACTTTGGGAACCACTGCATTAATATTTTAAAGCGTAGCATTAGACCATGTATGAAAGTTCTTCATAGCCTATACAGAACACATCACTGCATATTATGACCAAAAACATCCAACATAATCCAAGATTTTAAAATAGGCTAAGTGAAATACAGTCTTTAATGACAACTTCGGAGTGATTTAATATGCCACTATCCTGGAAAAATCAAGCTGAAAACGTTGACATTTACCTGGACATGCTACAACACTCCATTCATAGTAAAAGACTGAAGGACCTTTCTGCACTACAATTCTGTGAGCACTGAGAAATATCTAAAAATGAAGATATTGGCACCGAGCTGAGTTAGCTGCCTAGTGCCTGAAGCAAATAATGGGGTTCAGAAAGCATGCTAATACCAACAACTGGGTCTTTTTAGCCTGGAAACATCATCTGCATCTCAGCATCTAATTGGCCAGCTTAATGGTAAAGCTGGGTCTTTTCTTTATGGCTTACCATAGGCTCGCCTATTCACTACCGTATCTCTTATTCCAACCTTCCAACCCAGACACACACTCCATACCTACAGCTACAGTCGCACAATACACAGACAAATGGCTGAACTTCAAATAGGCTGCCTTCATGTTCATTTCCTCTCTGTGTGGGCTCCCCACTCTTTCTTTACTCCTTTCTGTTTTTCCATGGGTTTCATTCTGGCCTTTGAGCCAGACCTGATTCTACTCTTAGTATTGCTTGAGACTTGTCCATTTATTGCTGAGCTTCCCCCCAATCGTTCTCCTACTCTTTGAGGACGAAAACACAGAGAGAGGAGAGCTGTCAGTTTCCCCACTTTTAATGGTCCCAGTTGCATCATTAGCCCCTGTACCCACTTTACTTTGGAAAGAAACAAAAAGGGAGGGGATGGGGGTGGTTGTCCTTCGTACTGGGTGGCTTACAGGACAAAATGACAAAATGACAAAGAGAACAGTGAAGAAAAGGGCCCAGCAGACCTTTGAGATAAACAGTCCCAGACCCCCTGTGCTTTGCCAGTCAGGTGACACTGTCCGCTATCCATCTGTAATGATGCAGACAGCAGCAATGTCTTCAACAGGCAGGACTAATGGGCAACGTGTGAGGTACTCCAATCAACAAGACGCACACAAAGAGCGGATGCAATACAGTGAGACTCGCTGAACACCGACAGCATTTTCAGCCATTTAACACTAAAGCTGAATTTGGTTCAAATGTCTATGGGAATAGCATTATCATACATCACACATGGCCACATAGATGACAAGTTAGATAAATTTGTTAGCCTTTATTGATACCTGGTTATTCGACTCTGAAAGAGAAGTAGACTGCGACTTGCAACGCAAATACAGTGGTACCTCGGTCCTCGTTGTTAATTCATTCCAATAAGGCTTGTCGAAGATCCAAACACAAGAAAATCTGCAAATTTTTCCCATAAAGGATAATGTACATTGAATTAATCCATTCCAGACCCCCAGAAAATCCACACTCTATAAAGCATTATACAGTGGGGCAAAAGAGTATTTAGTCAGCCACTGATTGTGCAAGTTCTCCTACTTAGAAAGATGAGAGAGGTCTGTAATTTTCATCATAGGTACACTTCAACTATGAGAGACAAAATGAGAAAAACAAATCCAGGAAATCACATTGTAGGATTTTTAAAGATTTTAATTGTAAATTATGGTGGAAAATAAGTATTTGGTCAATAACAAAAGTTCAACTCAATACTTTATAACATAACCTTTGTTGGCAATGACAATTAAACGTTTCCTGTAAGTCTTCATCAGGTTTGCACACACTGTAGCTGGTATTTTGGCCCATTCCTCCATGCAGATCTCCTCTAGAGCAGTGGTGTTTTGGGGCTGTCACTGGGCAACACGGACTTTCAACTCCCTCCACACATTTTCTATGTGGTTGAAAAAGCTTGAAATGCTTTTTACGAAGCCACTCCTTAGTTGCCCGAACGGTGTGTTTGGGATCATTGTCATGCTGGAAGACCCAGCCATGTTCCATCTTCAATGCTCTAACTGACGGAAGGTTTTGGCTTAAAATCTCACAATACATGGCCCCATTCATTCTTCCCTTAACACGGATCAGTCATCCTGTCCCCTTTGCAGAAAAACCCCAAAGCACGATGTTTCCACCCCCATGTTTCACAGTAGGTATGGTGTTCTTGGGATGTAACTCAGCATCCTTCTTCCTCCAAAGACGACGAGTTGAGTTTTTACCAAAAAGCTCTACTTTGGTTTCATCTGATCACATGATATTCTCCCAATCCTCTTCTGCGTCATCCATAGGCTCTCTGGCAAACTTCAGACTTGTCTGGACATGTACTGGCTTAAGCAGGGGGACATGCCTGGCACTGCAGGATCTGAGGCCCTCTCGGCGTAGTGTGTTACTGATGGTAGCCTTTGTTACTTTGGTCCCAGCTCTCTGCAGGTCATTCATCAGGTCCCTCCGTGTAGTTCTGGGATTTTTGCTCACCGTTCTCATGATCATTTTGACCCCACGGGATGAGATCTTGCGTGGGGCTCCAGATCGAGGGAGATGATCAATGGTCTTGTATGTCTTCCATTTTCTTACAATTGCTCCCACAGTTGATTTATTCACACCAACCTGCCTGCCCATTACAGATTCACTCTTCCCAGCCTGGTGCAGGTCTACAATTTTCTTCCTGGTGTCCTTCGAAAGCTCTTTGGTCTTGACCATGGGTTGAGTTTGGAGTCTGACTGT